>JAJJWW010013970.1:0-23756 GCA_023531295.1 Papaver armeniacum
CAACTATGAATTATACATGACATAAATCATGAAAGAGTTATAAATCAGATACCATCAATGAGACACTCAAACATTATTAAGCACTAAAAATTGACTTTGTTTTAGAACACAAAATGAAATAACATCTACAAGTTCATCTGTCGCCCTAACATGAAAAACTAGTAAGACATGAAAGAGGAGAACAATAAAATTGCAAACCCTATTCTCTGTTCACGGCTCTCTAGCCGCGGCTGTCTTCCCCTCTTTCCTTTCTATTTAGTTCATATATAGGTGCTCTACGAAGAGTGAAACCTAGTGAACGGTTAAAGCCCAGTCCAATGAACAAGGCCCAAATTCAACTCTATCCATTACCAAAGTCCGACCACTTCAACAATTTCCATCCTTTGTCCGTGTAACCATCTCAACAGTCATTGTCAATTTCTCACGTATGTTGCCTTCTGTTCCGGCCATAGCAAACTCTCTAGCCAATCAGCACTAACTCTCCTTCAAACTGTCAGACCACAACACGGCAACGGCTGAAGTCCAGCTTAATACTGTCTCGGCTACAGCTCCTTCTGAAACCAAGTAAACCAACTATTATTGCCTGACCACTAACTTCAACTCCATTCACTGAACCGATGGTGGAAGTCTTGTACAGCTAGCTTTGCTACTGCCAATCAATTCTTTCATTCTAGTACCTACAGTTCATAGACAAACCAAAGCCACCACCGAGATACAAGAGCCTCTGATGTGAATTTATTCGTCCAAGTTACTTCTCCAATAATTAAGCTTTTTCTTCCACTGCCTGCAAATGATCAGCCAATGAGACCTCATACAAATTAGCACCATCATCGCCTGCAATTATTCAGCCAACGAGACCTCGCCATCGACCTTGATTTCAACAGCACCTCCATTTGAATCTCCGAGTTCCCATTGCAGTCGCTCCATTAGCTCACAGCAAATAGGCTTGATGTCCTTCTTAATCGGCATACAACCACCAGAGTCGCACCAATTCACTCTTCTCAGTCACGTCCAACTCTTCATTGCTTGACTTGCCAACCACCGGCTGTAACAGCTTGAGTAATTCTTTGCATATATATTCATATCACTCGAACCAAGCCCTAGACTCCATCTGGGCATCTGCAAAGTCCTGCCATTGCCTATTTTGGTACCTCCAACTCTTTTCGTGGCTTTGATAGGGTGTAGAATACATCCTATTTACTATCTATTGTTTATGCTTTCTTTGCTATTTTTTTCTTGTAAATTATGTATTTTACGCTTGTTTTGAGTTTTATAGCTACTTTGGAGTCACACGGAGGAAAAGAAGAAGAAATTACTCTATTTGAGCCAAAAGGGCAAAATTATCATTTCAGGGGCGAATACTATTTGGAGCCCAATCAAGGTTAAGGGGCAACTTTTGGGAGGAGTATTAAAAGACAATCAGCTGTGTAGCCCTTATCAAAGGGACCAGACACTGAATAACCCTCATTTAACCCAACCCTATATTCGAGAGAGAGAGAGAGATGACTTTTTCATCTCATTCATATCATTTTCTCTGAAATTGAGAGAAGAAAAGCAGCGCAGCTGCTGCTGTATTTGCTCTGTCCGAGAGGTTTAGAGATGATTAAATGGTGAAATCGAGAGAGAAAGGAAAGAATTTGAGTTATGAATGCTTGGAAGTGCTGGGTTCTTCTTAGAATTGAGATATAAGTAGATCTGGTGGTGATGTAATGTTCTTAGAAGATTGAACTTGAGCTGCAAAGATGGGTTCGATTTGATTAGAAATTGGCAGTGGTGTTGAGGAGATGAAGATTCAGGGAGAGATTGGAGAGGAATTAATGGGTTTGTTGGTTGATAAACCGAGAGAGAGAGAAGCAGATCGAAACCCAGAGGAGAAATCGACGATGCAGTCAAGTTAGGGGTTGATTCAAGATTGAATCTGGCAGCGAGAGGTGATGGTGTTGTAAATGGAATTGTGGCCGCTGGTTGAAATCGAGAAGCAGTAAGAAGAGGGGATCCGAGAGATGCTAGTGATGAGATGAAGTCGTTTCTATTAAAACAAGGTTCTGATGATTGTGTTGATCGAGATGTGAAGAAAATTCAATTGAATCGAGTTTCTAGGATTTGATATGAACACAGGGAGAAGAAATTGAAGACGGTGATAAACAAATTTGAGTTTTGGAAGTGAATCCGATGGTTGATGTCAAAGATGGAAATTGGGTAATGATTAAAGAAGGAATTGATTTCATTGTCTCAAACCCAGTGGTGTGTGCCGTTAATTAGAGAAGGAAATACAGATGGTATATGAGATTTGAATTGCAATTGAAGCAATGGGTTCTGAGCTGCTAATGAAGATAGTACTGCAGTGAAGAATGTGTTGGAATTGCTTTAGATGTATGCTAGGAATGTCGCAGGTATGGAGCTGAAAAGTGAGGCCTGAATTTGGCTGGGAAGTCCTATAAATAGTCGAAACTCGGTCGGTTTTCCCTTACGGCGAGTTAACTCGGTGCCGGCGATGACCGTTCCAGACAAGTCTGATGACCGATCCAGCCCTGCAACTCAGTAGAGTCAGCCCAGTAAGATAGAGTTAGAAGCTGACTCATCAGCTGACTCTCCTTTCCTTTGACCTAGTGGACTAACGGTTTGACCGTTTGACTGTTTACTATAACGGTATCAGACGGAATATTCCGTCAACAGTGAAGGAAACTCCAATGACCGACGGTGACTTTTCTGGACGGATTCCGGTGATCCCAGTAATTTTCCGGCGACCAAAATAACAGATTTTTGGGTGGATTCTCAACAATGGGTGTAAAGACTTAGATTTGGAAATCGGATGAAAATTTGTGAAGAATTCTCTAGAATCATCTAAATTCATGGGTTTGTGGAATTGGGTTCAAATTTGGAAAGAGAAGATGGAAGATTTGAGAAAGGCTTGGACTTGGAAATTGAATTGCTAAAGGAAAAGGGTTCTATTCCTTGGAAGATTTGGAGAACATTGAAGCCTATAAATAGAGAAGTTCTCTACATCTTTTGACACACCTCTCTACACACACAACACTTGTGTTTTTGCTTGCTTTTCAAAATTCTTCTTTTAATTATTTGTGTGAACTTTAAAAATTCTCCTTTTAATTATTATTTGTGTGAATTTCAAAAACATGAGTAGCTAATTTTCTTATTGATTGAGGATGAATTCCTAGTTCTTAATGTATGATTTGAGTTTTGTTTTCAATTCTATCTTGAAGTTTTTCACATGATTATCGTTTGTTTTTACTAATAGGAATGTTTATACATTCATGGTTGATTAATAGATTGTTTAGAGTGCACGCTAAATTGATTTGTTAATTTGATCTAAACCTAGTGAAAGTTAGGGGATAAGTAATCGTTTCTTGACTCTTTACACAAGTAGCAAACACGAGACCTTGCGGAGGGATTCCGTGGAGCAATTGTGTGTGAAAACAACGTTAGCAAGTAGACCTTGATCTAAGAGTCTAACTACTAATATTAACCTAATAAGTTCATAAATCTTAATGCGTTTATTTAAATTACATCTAGAGTGATCTACTACTAGGTGGTTTGGTAAATAGAATCCGGTAGTCGAGAACTTCCGTATCCGGTGATACAAGGGATTTAGGGGTTTAGCACTGATCTAGCTGCTTTACCTACGGTTGGTGATAATATGTGACTAATAACATGTGGATGAAAATCATAACTTGAATCATTATTTTGCAACGAAGAAGGATTCCTTGATCTTGTCTCTCTTATTGATTTCGACTTTAACTTTTAATTGCTTTGTTAACTTTCTTTTGCTTTACACCCCCCTTTTGTGACAATTTTTACAACTAGAATCTCTTGCTCCTCTTGGGAACGAACTTGAATACACTATATTACTTGTTAATTAGGTGGAAAAATATTAATTAATTTGTTGTGGTTACGACACGCATCAGGCTTACCCACAAACCAACATAAAACATCCTCATCTTTTTTACTCCATTGGCTGCACAGAAACTCCATCAATCCCAAAACCAGCAGCATCATACTAGTCGAAAGCACCACAGTTCGTTGCCATCACCAACAGTTCCATTGAATCAGCAGCCATCATATAGTCCTTCTCAACACCCAACTCCACTTGTTTGAACACCAGATTCGAGTCCATCTAACCATGAAAAACCACCAACTCGAGCTTCTTCGTCTGGAACTATTTTGTTTCAATTCCATTAAATTTTTGTGCATAATCTCGTCACCCACCGATCACAGTAGCTTAATCTTAGCCAACCCATCTCTATCTCTCGCTGAACTAACAACCACAGACCTAATTGGAAGTATTTCTGTTAAGTTTTTCATGTCTTAGTTCCGTACTATAATATTTGTGTCCGTACAGTCACACATGACTCTTTCGTACATGTAAATGTCGGTAGGTTTCTGTCAGCTGTTGACAGACTGTAAGTCTAACCGTCCTTTCTCTGTGTCTGTATAAATACACACTACATGTGTGTTGGTTGTTCAAGATGATTAGCATTGAATAGAAGTGAAACATTTCCACTATGGTATCAGATGAATACTCTTCCGCACCGCCATTAATGGCTTCTTTTCAGATCTGATTTGTTTTCCAACTTCTTTTCATTTCTTCTATTCTTTCAGATCAAATTTGTTGTTTGTTTCATCTGTTCTTTAGTTAATCATCAATTTTCAATTTCTCATCTTTGTTTTCATGGCGAATTACGAATCAAGAATCTCTACTGTTCCCCTTAATCAAATCTCCAGTATTCTCTCTTACAAACTCAATGAGGATAATTTCCTCACTTGGAAAGCTTTACTCTTTCCTCTACTGAAACGATATCGAGTTCATGGATTTCTTGATGGATCCATTCAATGTCCTCCATATCTGGTCGATAACGCTGTAAATCCTAGTTATACAGCTTGGCATGATGATGATGCAACGCTTATCTTATGGATTCAAATGTCAATTTCTGATTCTATGATTCCATATTTTACTGGAGCTGATACATCAAAAGATCTATGGGATGTTATTGAAGCAAGATTTGGAAGAAACTCATCTCAGCACTCAATTCAACTACGTTTAAAACTTCAATCACTACGTCTTGGTTCAGGTAATATCTCTACTTTTCTCAGTGAAATAAAGAAAATTCAAGATGAGTTATTTTCTGCTAGATCTAGAATCTCAGATGAGGAATTAGTCATCACTATTCTTAATGGATTAGGACTAGAATATAGTTCTTTTTCTACTTCGATTCGTGTTCGAAATCCTCCAGTTACTTCTAAGGAATTACACAATCTACTTTTAAGTGAAGAAGTAGTTGTTACAACTAAACAAAAAGATTTGTTATCTGAGGCTAATGCTAGAGCCTTTGCTGCTAATTCTAGACCTAACTCTTAGTTTGGAAGAGGCATAGGAAGAGGTTACTCTCATTTTCCACCATCACCTCATTTCTCTCAACCTTCATTTCAAAAATATCCTCATTTTTCACAACCTTATCCTGTGAGACAACCTTTTCCATTCTATCCTAGAGGATTTTCACATTATTAGTCTCAGCCAGCTCCTAAATTTGCAACCAATCCTTCACCAACATATACACCTGGAGCATCATCATCATCATCTTCTTCTACACCTACATCTGACACAGCTTGTCACCTCTGCAAGAAAGAAGGTCACTTAGCACCAGAATGCAGGCACATGTTTAATTTTGCTTATCAAAGTTCCTTTATTCCTCAACATATCAGTGCAATGCTTGCTACTTCACAAATGATTGGTGACAGTCCATGGTATGCTGACTCTGGTGCAAATAATCATATTACTAATGATGCTTCTGAGATTCATCAATCTACACCTTTTGAAGGAGCTGAGGAGATACAAGCAGCTAATGGTCAAGGTATGCCAGTAACACACATTGGTTATGTCACTAAAACAACTGATTCTTCTACTTTTGATCTGAATAATGTTATGATGGTTCCAAAATCATCACAAAATCTACTTTCTGTCCACAAGTTTACAAGTGATAATAATTGTTCTATATCCTTTGATTCTTCTGGTTTTACTGTAAAGGATCTCTCATCTGGGAAGATCATTTTTCAAGGGCCACATGAAGATGGATTGTATCCAATGCATTTTCCCAAGCATCTCAACACAAACAAAGCTTTATCCAACATTACTACTTCAGCAGCTACATGGCATAGAAGACTAGCTCATCCCTCTTTTCAAATTCTACAAAAAGTCTGCAAAACCTTGAATTTACCAAACCTTGTTAAGTCACCTTTGTTCTGTAATGAATGTCAACTAGGAAAATCCCACAAGTTACCATTTACTTTGTCTACTCATCAAGTATTTCATCCTCTAGAACTACTTCATATGGATCTTTGGGGTCCAAGTCATGTAATCTCTTCTAGTAGATTTAAATATTATGTTAACATTGTGGATGACTTCTCTAAATACTATTGGATTTATCCACTCTATGACAAATCTGAATTCAGAACAATTTTCTTATATTTCAATAATATGATTGAAAAACTTCTACATACTTCTATTGTTAGAATAAGAACAGATGGAGGTGGTGAGTTCTTAAACAATGAATTGAATACTTTTTTATGCTTACATGGGATCATTCATGAAGTTTCATGCCCCAAGACACCAGAACAAAATGGTGTTGCTGAGTCTAAACATAGACATTTAGTAGATACAGGTAGAACCTTTCTCATTCATTCTGGTTTATCTGATGCTTTTTTGGGTTGATTCTTTTCAGACTGCCAACTATGTGATCAATAGATTGCCAGTTAGAAGTATTGGTTACATCTCTCCATTTGAGAAACTATTTGGACAGACTCCTGATTATTCATTTCTTAAATCTTTTGGTTTCTCTTGTTTCCCTTGGTTGAGACCATATACTTCTCACAAATTACAACCTAGAAGCATTCATTGTGTCTTCATTGGCTACAACTCTATGCACAAAAGGCTACAAATGCTTGGATCCTAAAACAGGTAGAATATATGTTTCAAGGCATGTTGTATTTAATGAGAACAGTTTTCCACTATGCTCTCCTTCAGTTGTGTCTCCTACTATCAGCTCAGATATTAGCATATCTTTCTTCTCACAACCTTCAGACAATTGCATACACACTGTTACTACTTCATCTGTCAATGAATCTGCTTCTTCATCATCTACTGTGGATTGCACTGCTTCACCAACAACTACTACTTAAGTATTATCTCCTTCTCCACCTTCTGATCTTCAGATTGAGCCAACTACTTCAAATGCACATCAAATGGTTACAAGGGCTAAAAGAGGTATTTTTAAACCCAAGGTTTTCAATACTAAATATGTCTTGTCAGCTAACATGATATCTGCTATACCACCACCTACACCTTCATGTTTCTCAAAGGCTATCAAGATTCCTCAATGGAAAAGTTCTATGGCTGAAGAGCACACTGCCTTACAAGATGCTAGTACATACACATTAGTCGATCCAGATCCTTCTTATAATGTTGTAGGCTGTAAATGGGTTTATAAGACCAAACACAATGTTGATGGATCTATTCAAAGGTTGAAACCTAGACTTGTTGCTAAGGGTTTTCATCAGCATGAGGGACTTGATTACACAAAAACCTTCAGTCCAGTATCTAAGCCAACTACTATAAGACTCATTCTATCTTTAGCAGTCAACTTCTCATGGATTATTAAACAATTGGATGTGAGTAATGCTTTTCTGCATGGAGATCTGGATGAAGATGTTTATATGCAACAACCTCCAGGTTTTGTTGATCCTTCTAAACCACATCATGTTTGTAAACTACACAAATCTATCTATGGACTAAAACAGGCTCCAAGGTCCTGGTATGACAAGATTTTAATTGTGTTAGTTTCTCATGGATTCAAGCATTCAACTGCAGACTCTTCTTTGTTTGTTCAGAAAGTTGGTTCAAGAATAACCATAATCTTGGTTTATGTGGATGATATTCTCATCACAGGGAATTCTCAAGAGTACATACAATCTTTCATCTCTCAACTTCAACTCTCTTTCCATATTAAAGACCTAGGAGATCTGCATTATTTTCTTGGGCTTCAGGTTAAAAGAAATTCTCAACATTTGTTCTTGTGTCAGAACAAGTATGCTCTTGATTTACTTGAGAGGTTTGACATGACAGGTGCTAAGCCTTGTACTACTCCCATTTCTCCTGGAAGTCAGCTATCTGCATCAGATGGAGTACCATTATCTAATCCTAGTGACTGCAGATCATTAGTAGGATCTTTATAATATCTCACATGGACAAGACCTGAAACTAGTTTTGCTGTGAATCAAGTTTGCTTACATATGCAAGATCTAACTGATATACACTTAGTGGCAGCCAAAAGTATTCTTAGATATATCAAGCATACTCTTGATCATGGTTTACTCTTCTCCAAGGGTTTATTAGCCATTCATGGCTTTAGTGATGCTGATTGAGCAGGCTCTGTTGATACTAGAAGATCCATAGGTAGTTATTGCATCTTTTTTGGTTCAAATCCTATTTCTTGGTCTATCAAAAGGCAGAATGGAGTTGCTAGGAGTTCTACTGAGGCATAATACAGGTCTCTATCCAACACTGCAGCTGAGGTGGTTTGGGTTTGCAAACTTCTCAAAGATCTTCATCTTTTTCTTCCTACACCACCACTCATCTCCTGTTCCACCAAGATTACTGATTAATGACTTTCTGATAAGAGTATAAGAAGCATCTCGAGACTCTCTTCTGTTTTATAAGAAATGAGATGTGGAGAACACTTATGGACATGTCCCACACACTCTCAGCCCATTAGTGAGATTCACATGCTTCAATAAACAAAGAATCCTTTGTTTTCATTTGTATTACTCCCCGGCATTGAATGTGAAATGTAGCCGTGCAGGTGGTCGAATATCAATTCCCACTGTGTTTGGTGCCGTGAGTAGAAGCATCAGAGCTTTCAGTCGCAAACACCATATTAGCTTTCATTTAGCCATTTATTCTCTGGATGATCGGAATTGTTTGTACTTTCTACAATAGCACTAAAATAGTGTTATTAGCCAAAATATCGAGTCCTAGCTAATATAAATATGGGTATAAAATGTAGCACTTACGTGCTTATCAACACCCCCACACTTACATTTTCATATCCTCGAGCAAAACAAAGAATGTATCCGCTCCACAGCTGGATAAATATCCGATCAACAGCTGGATAGAGATGTCTGCTAAACAGCGAGACGGATCCGCTAAACAACAAGATCGAGAGATGTCTGCTAAACAGCTAGATAGAAAGACCCGCTAAACAGCTGGTCATAAAATGAATATCTGAAAAGAATGAAAAAGACCCGCTAAACAGCTGGTCGTAACATTTTTTTTTTTTTTGGTTTAAATCATAATTCCTAACGAAAGTGCCACTCCCCCACACTTAAACATTACATTGTCCTCAATGTAATTGAGTCATCCAACGTAGAATTTTAGATGGGAGATTCCTAAAATGATACGCAAAAAGTAAACAAATAAATAAAAATAAAAAGATAGAGAAACGGAAACAAATCTAATGGGTTGACTCCCATGAAGCGAAAGGTATTTGTTTCCCTGTTGCCAGTGGCGCGTTCTCAAACAAGGTGAGGTTGTACCTCAAAGTAAACTGGAAATCATATATGTAAAGTCTGAAAAGTTGGGGATCAACCCAACATATCAGTGTAGGTGCGAAAATAAACCTGCAGCAAAAACGATTAGTACCCAGAGAACTAACCAATTTCAATATAACCTTGCAGTAATAAGGAACACATTTCTAGCTTGCATACTCATATAAGCTCACACGAAGTAAATCAGATTTATGGATAACATGTAATGTTTTTGTAGAAATTTCAGCACCCATTGTATACCCTAAATCTGGTTCCAAGTCAGAGAAAATAACTTCCGTTGTTGAGTTACCTTGATTAACCATTGTAGGGCACAATGCATTGACAATGTCAATAAGAATAGGATCATCAGAATCTGCAAAGTGGGCTAAACAAACTGAGATTGGTTCAAAATCAGCAGTTACCTGACCAGTATCAATCGCCTCCACATTCACATCGGCAATCAGGAAATCACAAGATGGGTCAGCAAAACAGGAGTTCAATGGAGCAACAGTATCATTAATAATCAACTCATTATCATCTGCAGCCAAGTCACTTATAGGAATCTTGCTATTCGATTGACTAGAAGGTGTCTCATTATGAACGTCTACTGTCTCTAAGTCATTAGACTCAACAATAGTATCTTCTGTATAAACAGGTTCTTCTAAATCATCATTATCTGAATAATTAATGTCTCTAATACAACTCTCGTCCTTTTAAATAGGCAAATAATTAGTAATATGATCATGAGTTGGATAAGATACAATAGATACAGAATCCCTAAAATCATTACCAGTGTCAAGTCCATCATCATCCTCAAAGCATACTGATTCATCATCTATAACGGTTTCATTATTAGTGTCATCAATATGAGAAAAATCAGAACTTGAATCATCGAATAAACGACGATCCTCTATTGGTTTCATAAGTTCAGCAATTATTTTATCAGTTTCAGCAGATCTTTTAGCAAATTCAATGGCAAATAACTCCCTTTGTTTGACCAAATGTTCCAAGCTAGATACGAGAGACGAAGATAGTTCACTGAAAGATTGATTATCTCTTTCATCTGGTGACTCATATGTGTGTGAATAATAATTGGAATCGGTATAATTTGTCTCATAACCTGAGTAAGGTTGGTAATGATCATAACCTTCACAAGGTCCGGAATGATCATACCTATGAGAATAATTCCAATCATTATTTACACAGTCGGCTCTAACAGGTTCCTGATAATGAGAAGGTGCATATGCATACTCCTCGGGTTAAATATCAGATGACTCCTCTATGTCAGCTCTTTTGGTAAGATTCCAAAAAGCTATAAAAGAAGCCAACTCACTGGAAACCATAATACAAAGTAAAATTTACCCAATAACTCACCTTGCAAAAGTTTTGCGAGAATATCAAGTACTTACTTTTTAGCCGTTATCGACTCCAATCTCCGCACTTCAGACTAAGGTACCTAAGAAAAATCAAACAATCTTCCACTGCCTGCAAATGATCAGCCAACGAGAACTCATACAAATTAGCACCATCCTCGCCTGCAATTATTCAGCCAACGAGACCTCGCCATCGACCATGATTTCAACAGCACCTCCATTTGAATCTCCGAGTTCCCATTGCAGTCGCTCCATTAGCTCACAACAAATAGGCTTGTTGTCCTTCTTAATCGGCATACAACCACCAGACTCGCACCAATTCACTCTTCACAGTCACGTCCAACTCTCCATTGGTTGACTTGCCAACCACTGGCTGCAACAGCTTGAGTAATTCTTTGCATATATATTCACTTCACTCGAACCAAGCCCTGGACTCCATATGGGCATCTTCAAAGTCCTGCCATTCCCTATTTTGGTACCTCCAACTCTTTTCGTGGCTTACCCACAAACCAGCATAAAACATCCTCATATTTTTTACTCCATTGGTTGCACAGAAACTCCATCAATCCCAAAACCAGCAGCATCATACTAGTCGAAAGCACCACAGTTCGTTGCCATCACCAACACTTCCATTGAATCAGCAGTCATCATACAGTCCTTCTCAACACCCAACTCCACTTGTTTGAACACCAGATTCGATTCCATCTAACCATCAACAACCACCAACTCGAGCTTCTTCGTCTGGAACTATTTAGTTTCAATTCCATTAAATTTATGTGCATAATGTCGTCACCCACCGATCACAGTATCTTAATCTCAGCCAACCCATCTCCATCTCTCACCGAACTAACAACCACAGACCCACTACCTTTAACATTGTTGTTGCAGTAAACAAAATCTCATATCTCGCACTGTGTTGTCTCATGAATCACCCGAACACCACCTTATTTCCGTTCCACCAAGATTACTGATTAATGACTTTCTGATAAGAGTATAAGAAGCATCTCGAGACTCTCTTCTGTTTTATAAGAAATGAGATGTGGAGAACACTTATGGACACGTCCCACACACTCTCAGCCCATTAGTGGGATTCACATGCTTCAATAACAAAGCAATCCTTTGTTTTCATTCGTATTACTCCCCGGCAGTGAATGTGAAATGAATCCATGCAGGTGGTCGAATATCAATTCCCACTGTGTTTGGTGCCGTGTGTAGGAGCATCAGAGCTTTCAGTCGCAAACACCATATTAGATTTCATTTAGCCATTTATTCTCTGGATGATTGGAAATGTTTGTACTTTCTACAAAAGCACTAAAATAGTGTTATTAGCCAAAATATCGAGTCCTAGCGAATATAAATATGGGTATAAAATGTAGCACTTACGTGCTTATCAGTCTGGCGGTTTACAGCGTGCGGCGTGCAACACGTCCATCATAAGAGGTGTCTGAAAAACAGGGCAGTTAGTGGAGGCAAGAAGTAGTGGGTGTAAACAAACCTGCTTCCTTCATAGTGGAGGCATGGTTTATGGCAGTTACACATTACTCCACTCTTCCATCACTCAATCACTCCCACTTCCTACGAGACCAGGGTCTATTCAATTATGACTTGTATAAATAGGTTTTACCTATTTCCATCAAACAACAAGTTTTGGTGAGAACAACAACACAGTATCCAGAAAAATACCAAAGAACTGATAGCTTTCATTCCGCAAGCCAGTTCCAAATTCTGATACAAGTCATAAAATATCCAAACCTTCATAATTAACCATTCTGGTCTCAACACCTTCTTCGCTTCCCTCCCTAATACCAACCCTTCTCCTTCACTTTGTGACCGAAGCAAGACTGGAACGGCCATTTCTTGGTTTAGGCCAGGATTGTACATATTGATCTCTCGGATCTAAAGTACTCCCGTGCAGTGCATTTGTTTTAGGTTTAGACTCGTTTCTCATCCACACACCCAAATTTACCCAAACCAGCAGAAACAGTTTTTACCCATAAACAGGGAGACAGGTTGTAAGTATCACTTTTATTTTTGTTTAAATTTTCTTTTTCTTGTGATTCGTCATGTTTCCCTACGAAAATAACATGTACGGTGCACAAGATCACTCATACAATAGTGGTAATCAATATGGATTTCAATCTCAATGTAATAACAACTACCAATCATACCAGCGGTATAATCAAAACCAATCTTTTAGTTATGATCAGTATCCTATGAAATCTTATGGTTATTCTCATACATATCAACAACCTTATAACGGGCATGTAAGTGAGCAACCACCAGGATGGGAGGATAGTTATACTTCTAATCTTTTATCTTCTAAAGGGGAGTAGAAGATAGATCAGTTAATTCTTCAGTTAAAGGCCCATATATCCATGCTAGAACCACTTAATGAGCAACCAAGCATGAAGAACAATATGTTAACAGAATCTCATTACAATATGTCTAACAAAAGTCCTGGTTGTTTTTATGATCATTCAACGAATCAAAATGAGGAAACTTGATCTGGAAATCTTGTGGTGAGTGAAAGTGTAGGTTTTTTAAGAACGTCTTGACCAACTAATCCAAGCAATAACACAACATCAACAAGGATTGGACAATATCCACAGAGTGTTGATAAACCACTCCAAGAACTTCAACAAAATGTTCAAAACTTAAGAAAAGACCTTGGTCAAATTAATGAAGAAAGGAATAAAGAAGAAGTATCGTTTCAAAGCCAAAAGTATTCTGACATTCTGATGTGTGTCGTGGGTGCAACAAATTAGTGATCTTAATTTCACTCAATTAACAAGTAATATAATGAAAGTCAAGTTCGTTCCCACGAAGAGCAGTGAGATTTAGTTGTTCAAAAGGTCACAATGGGGGGTTTTGTTTTAGACTTAATAAGTAAATAAACAAAGTAATTAAAAGATTAATTTGTAAGCAATAGAGAGAGAGATGATCGAGGAATCCTTCTTCGTTACTAAACCGTCAATGAGTTAATATATTCCTCAATTCATCATTAATCATAGATTATTATCAAACGTGGAATAACAACTAGTGCAGTGTTATCCCCTAAAGTCCTTTGGTCACTGGATACCGAAGCGCTCGAATATCAGATTCTATTCGTCCAAGCCACCAAGTAGTAGCGCACTCAAGGTATAACTTGCTCAAATGGTTTATATTTTATGACTTAGGTTAATCTTAGTAGTTAGACTCTTAGCGCAAGGTCCACTTTCTAATGTTGTTCTACACGCGATTGCTCCTCAGAATCCCTCTGCAAGGTCTCAAGTTTTCTCCTTGTGTATGGGTTATTCAACAATTACACGGATATCCTAACCCTTTACTAGCAATAAATCAATCAATAAACTACTATAGTTGGCCACCTAGAGCAATCAATTAATCAATAATAGACATTCATTAAAGTAGAAGAAAACAATAATCATATGAAGAACTCAAAATAGATGCATATATTAATCCAAATCAAATCTATAACTTAGAATACATCCTCAATCAATTATGGGTTTAGCTACTCATGGATGTAGAAACACCCATGTTAATGTTAAATATATATATAAGAAAATGAAAGAGAAATTGTTACGATGGTGAAATCGCTCCAAAACCCTAGCTTTTCTTCCTTGTGTTCTTCTCCAAAGGCGTGATTCAAGATTTTAAAAGATATCTCTTTAAGTTATAGGAACATCTCTTTTATAGGTTTCCCAATTGTATTTGTGCCCGTGCACAAATCCCCGGTCGAAATCATATGCCAACTTGCCAAAAACATGAAGTAGGTCGAGTCCAAAATACTGGCCATGAGACTGAATTCTCAAAACAAGCTCAAATGCACTGGCGTAGTTTTTAAAGGCCCGGCCCATTAGTATCATTACACTTTCAGTCTCGGATGACTGACATTCTGTCTTCTCTTTCCCGGACACTCAGCTGGCCGTGATTTATTTTTTTCCCTGGATTTTCTTTTTACTCTGCCAAAATCACGGACAGTAGTATCTCCGTGAATATTTTTACTCCCTGGATTTGGTAAAACTCACCGATAGATTCACGGACACTCATGACTCCGTGAAAAAATATTTCCCCTGGATTTTCAATTTCTCCGGCCAGTACTCGCGTTCCCTTATGTCTCTGTGAAAACTCAAAATATCTGAGTTTTCAAGCCTAGACAATAACTCCGCGTATACCAGGCTGTCCGTGAAAAGGATTTTGTTCTGATTTTTCTTCTTTCCCTTAACTCGAACTCCATCTAAGCTTTCCACTTCTTCTCGTCACTGCCAGCAACTCCTATCACCTAGCTTCATCACTACTACGGCAACAACATCGGTTTCTCCCATGTTCAACAGCCAAACTATCAACTCCATCAGCATTTCACTGCCAAGCTCCAACTCATTTTCGACCCTCATCTCAGCATCGACTCCATTGATCTTAACTCGATCTCCTGCAAAACCCTTCTTAATCTCCTCTGTCATCCAATAGCAGCTCATGTTCCTAAACTGCTCAGCAGTTAGCACTGCCATCATCCACTGCCAATACTCGTATCGAGCTGAACTCCATCTCGTCTCTGCCTTAACCAGTATCACAGAGAAGCGCTGACTCTTTCCCTGTTTTGCTGATCTTCTCGACTTGATCATCATCCTTGCATCTATCTCGTAGCGTTCAGTCACTACGGGAAAAATATACATCTACAACTGGATTTTTACAACTTTTTGCTAAACATCGTAGAAAGTCCTATGTTTTACAACTAGTTTCAAAGGAAGAGTTGTCGTATATCATCACTACCAACCCTTAGGAACAAGTAGTTGCACTAAGAAAACAACTGACAACTCCTTAAGCAAAAGAGTTGTGACGACATTTAGCTATAACAACTTTGTTCCATAAAGGTAGTGACTTAGCCTATCACAACTTTGTTCCAAAATATGATAATGAAAAATAGTGTCAGAGGGAAGATTCGAACATGAACCTATTACGTGGAAGTCTAGCTCATTAACCATCCTTACAGTCCTTCAACTTATACAAGTGTTGTGTTACATATTTCTACGATTCACATCTTAGGTTGTCTAAGATAGTCCATCAACTTATAAAAGTGTTGTGTTACATATTTCTACGATACGCATCCTTTGTTGTGTAAAATAGTCCTACAACACAAGCAAGAGTTGTGTTAGGCTTTCGAAAAAAAATCGAAAGAGAAACACAACTTTGGAAAAATATTGTCGAACCATGAACCACATCACCCTTTACAACTCTTAGTCAAGCATTGTAGAAAAGCTTGGACTTTCTACAATACCCCCTTCCACAATGCATAAAATGGAGTTGTCGTAGGGGTACTACAACTCTAATCTGTAGTCGTAAATGATGATTTTTCCCGTAGTGAGTGATATCATCACCAGCTGCTATTTCTGTTTCCATGTCTATCTTTTGCCTGTTTTGTCTTCAAACTCTCAATGCCAGAACTGAACCACATCTCCGTTAACTGCCAGTGGCCATCACCACACTCCCAAATAATCACCATCGATGATATAACAGCATCTCCATTCTTCAATGTCATCACCGATCAAATATCACAACAACCTCGGTCTTCCATCTCCGTTGACAACAGCCATGCATATTCCAGCGTCATCTCTCGCCATTACCTCCAATCGTCTATTGCCAAGGCTCATTCCATTGCTGCCATCATTTGCATCTCCATTACATTACCAGCTCAGCTTTTCATCATGACTTGGTCTTCCTGACTTCATCTCGATCTCGTCATCACCAATCTCAGTCCATAGTTCGACAGCAACTCCATTGACTACCAGCAGATTTCATCACTCCTTTTTTCACATAACTGAGCTCCAATGCTTCAAAATATATATCAGCAACCTAGCTTCCTTTACTGGATGGCAGCAACTCTTTCCTCTTCATCATCGATATCACAGACTCGAGCCGTTCTCCTTCTTCATTCGACTTCCATGAACGGATGAACCCACGAGTTCATATCCATCAACGTCAAAAAGCTCAGCCGGAACCTCCCTGAACTGATCGTGTAGTGAAGGAGATGATGGAGCCAGCCCCAAGTAAACTTTTTGTCTGCCTTTAACATTTACGCTTTCAACTGTCAGTCTTAGAGGACTCATAGTGTAATTTATTTTTTTCTTCTTAGTTAACTGTCAGTTCTATGGAACTGACAGGCTTAACCTCTTCTTTTGATGCTAGCTTCCTCATATGATGTCGGAATGAGTTTGTTTTTTCGCCGTTAGCTCCGTCTTTCTGTGCTCTTCAAGGTAATAGCAAGAAATTGTAGATTTGGATGCGTTCCACTTGGTTTTTGGCCCTTATACAATTGTAGCTAACTTCTTTTATTGCACAAAAGAGTGCCAATTTGCTTCTTTTGGATGATTCACTTAACAAAACACAAATAGAGAAAAACAAACGTAATATACAATAATTTGAAAGAAACTAAGCAATTACTAGCATGGATTCGACACTAAATATATGCAAAATATGCACTTAACACATTCTCGTGGATAATAATGAATACTTGAGCGATAATGATTATGAAGATAAGAAACCTTTCAGAATTCCTTGTAATAAATACATAGTTATTCCAACTCCGAATCATAATAACGATCATTCGCCTATTCAAAAGGAGGAGATTGGGTATGACACATCTTTTGTTATAAATAGTGTAACGAATTCAAACGAAGATCGTAAAATCTGCACCGAAGAAAATTTACTTGCCGAGTGGCACGATTCAAATGATGAAAGTGTTGAAAATATGGTGATTGAGAATGAAACCAAATTGATTGACTTTATGGAAGACCCAATTGAGTTTTCCAAGGATTATAATGATGCTGAGATTTTGGTTAAAGTAGAAACTGACGAAGAATGGTTAAAAAGTTTGATAGAGGACCACGATACAAATGAGTGTGTTAGATCATGGCTCGGTTGAACCCACCAAGCATTGGTATGTCAAGTTTGGTTGTCATATTTTAGTGAATCAAAACTCATGTTAAGAGTCGCTTGATTAAGTACTAGAGTTAAACTTCGTATAGGTTAGCTTGAAAGTATTAGGATATGAGACATTACAAGTATTGCGAAGACTTGAAGATGTGAAGAAGCAAGGAGCTACAACGACAACAATCATCCTTCCACTTGAGGTTAGTGATATTTGACTTGAACTGTTTCATTCCCTAACGTATCTTTCAAGTCGTGCATATTGAAAACATAACTGCGAAGCATATTGAACTCTAGATAGACATAGTATTAAGGAATACAATACGAGGTTTATTGCTTAACCATTAAACTTTGTAGATAAGACATCGCCATAATCATTTGAATGCTATTGTGATTATGTATGGGTATGAGGTGAGGATTTCATCCTAGGGAACAATGTTTACATGGGTTCTAAGGAAGTAAGTTCATAAACTTATTTGTGAACCGAAAAGGAAATTGCCAGGTGTTATTGGTTTTGTTATTCATTTCATATCTTATGAACAACCAATATGTGTGATAGAGTATAACCGCTCATAACTTGTTATGTTCTTGGTAGAACTGTTCACAAAGGCCTGACTTATGTATTGGTATAACTTATATTAGTAAAACCGATCTTAAGTAATCACCTGTGGTATGATCGGAATTTGTATGTCTGACCTTGTAAGGGAAAGGGAACCGATCCTTGTAAGGGAAAGGGAACCGATCCTAGTAAGGGAAAGGGAATCAAAGGGAACCGATCCTTGTATGGGGTGCAGCAAGTTGTGTAGCAGAAAGGGGAACCGATCCTATGGACATGTGCAACACATATAAGTTAGATACCATATATATGGGGGGAATCGATCCTAGTACCTAGTCAACCGAACTTTTGGGAAGCTAGTGTGACAATGCACAGTACTAACATGGAGGTAGAACCGAAACTTGTTTTGGTAGAACCGTAAACCCATGATTGTGATTGAATGTTGGTTTGATCAATCACATAGTTCTTGAAAGTCAAATGAACCAATTCTAAACTTGTTTGGAAGTGTGGCAACTCGGTTCCAAGGTTGTAAGTGTGAAAGAGAACTTACAAAGTTAAGATATCGACAAACTTTGAACACGTGTTGTGAATGTTTATTTCTATAATTGTTCAAAGATATTCCTCAACGGCTAAGGGAAGAGAATCCCAGGATCGAAACATAAGTAAGTTAAGAATCTTTTAATTAAGGTTATTAATTTCATTTTGTAGGTAAATTACAGAATTAGTAATGTGCATTTACTAATTAGATTTTCTGAGAGATTTCGATCGTTATTTTTGGATAGAACATTTCCAGGAATTATGAAAACCGAATCTGTGCTTTTATGAATATATTGGGAATATTTTCGGTTTTGGAAATTCCTTGGTGTCCAAACTTCCTTGTCTATAAATACACGAAGTTTGCCTTTCTAGCAAACTAATCCTTCGTAACAACAGATTTACTCTTTTGTTGTTGTTACTGGTGTAGCCGCCTATTTGGAGAGGAGAGTAACCTAATTAGGCAAAATCTCTTACGGCCGCTCAGTTTAAAGTCTTCTTTGGGATTGAGAAGCTCTAGCACGACCCGTTGGTGGGAAACTAGATAATTGCGGTTTATCTTTGTTTTCGATTGATTTGATTGACTAACGGTGGTTGAAATCTGATTGCACCTAGTTTGTTTATTCTTGAGAATCTTCTCTTCTGATATAAGATTCACTCAAACTAGTTCAGAGTTTCGACAAGGATCTTTAGAGTGTGTTAATTCTAAAGACTATCTTGTGATAATCCATTGTTAACAGACTCCATTCTGTGCGTGAAAGATCACAAGAGATTCAAGTGATTGTGTGCAGGTTTTTATTGAAGATTTAAGAAGATTTGAAGACAAAGAAGATATTCAAGATATTCAAGATCTGACTTAGGTTTTATAATCTTTGGTGTGCACAATACTTGTTTTGGTAAAAGAGGATCCAATTAATAATCGGTTTATCCTTGTGGTAGATTGGATTGATTAATTGAGTATATCAGCATCAATACGTTTCCTTGTGATTAAAGGTATTGATTGGCTTAATCTTAAACGATTACCTTTGGGTGATTGAAAATAAGATAGATCTAAGGACCCGACGAAGGAGTTTATGTTAAGATAAACAGAAGAGCCTTTGTCCGACTCATATCACTTGGTTGAATAGAGTTGATACCAAACAGATTAGTTGTTCCTTTACTGTTTGGAATACGAACCAAAGGAATTGTTCCAAGTAGGTGACTTATTCACAAGTCGGAAGCTTGGGAATACAGACGGAACTAAGTGAACTATAGGGTTAGTTACTTGGTCTCAATATAGGGTTAGGTGTAATTTTGTCTAGCGGCTTAATCCTGAGAGTATTCAATTCTGGACAAGGTCCCGGGGTTTTTCTGCACTTGCGGTTTCCTCGTTAACAAAATCTTGCTATGTCATTTACTTTTATTTTCCGCGTTATAATTGTTTTATTATAATTAAAGTAAATCACACAAACATTAATTCCTATTTACTTGATAAGAAATCCTATTGTATTTGGGTAAGTCTGAACCTTTGTATCAAGTAAACATACTTCGTTGTTGTATTGTCTCGATCTCGTATCCATAGACGATCACACGAAGTGTGAAACGATTAGTTGTATTGTCTCGACTCAGTCCATAGACAATCACTTTCGAAGAAAAGGCTTATAGGTAGGAAAAGTTTTAGCTTGAGGTATATTTGGGTACCCTCGCCTTTTCAATTGGTATCAGAGCAGGCAAACACGAAAAGATCTAACAATCTTTGTTTGGTGCGATCCAACCTATAAGAATGAACTCGAGTTCTCATGAATCGACTTCAATTTACGTGCCGCCAAGATTTGATGGAACAAACTATCTATGGTGGAAATCTGCTATGAGATCTTTTCTTCAATCACGAGACTTTAATACTTGGCTATTAGTCATCGATGGTTATACTCTACCAAAGAGAGAAAATTCAAAAACTGAGTTTAAACGCTTAGCAGAGTTTTTGAACGAAGAAAGGGCACTTGCAAAGCAGAGTTCAGATGGTTTGAATGCTATTATTCATGTTGTAAGTCTCGACCTACAACATCATGTGTCAACATGTCAAACTTCGAAAGAAGCTTGGGATAATCTTCAGATCGTATTCGAAGGAAATTCTTCAGAGAAAGAAGCTAGACTTCAAACCCTCACTTCTGAGTGGGAAAACCTTCGAATGGATGACAACGACACTTTTGAGGAGTTTCACATTAAAATCTCTGAGATAATTAATGCCTCTTTCTCGTTAGGAAAGACTATTTCTGAAAAGGATATAGTATGCAAGATTCTCAGATCGTTGCAATCTAGATATGATTCTAAGAAGCATGCAATCATAGAAGCAAATGATCTTTCAACTCTCACACGAAGCACACTCGTTGGTAAGTTAAAGATCTTTGATCATGAATCACAATCTATTCAAAGTAAAGGAATCGCTTTTAAAGCAAAAGTTCCAAAAACTTCAATGGAAAGGAATAGACAGCTGGATGATTCAAATGAAAAGATTGCAGGAAATTCTTATGATGAGATTGAACAATCTTTGTTATTAATTACTAGACAGTTTCGAGATCTCTTAAAGAAAAGAAACAAGAAATTCATTAAGGATACTTATCTATCTTCTCGACTGCATGATCGAGTTCCTGTCAAATAGGATCAGGAAGAAGATGATGAATATCAGCCGCAGTGCTTCAAGTGTAAAGGGTTTGGTCATATTTCTAAAGACTGTCCCAATCTTAAGAAATACACTGGGAGCAAGGCATTGGCTGTAACTCTAGATGAGTCCTCCGATTCATATAATTCTGAAGAAGAGGAAACAGTTGTTGTTGTATTAGTTGTCAATATTATTCCTTCCCCCACCACTAGTGATTTACCCATTTTAAGAATGGACATGTCTTCCGATGTTATTAAATCATCTAATGGTGAAGAGATAAATAAGACAAGATGCAAAAACTGTCTTAAAAACAGAATTGCTAAAAGTTGTGTTTGAAATTTCAATCTATCTCAAGGTACTTCGTTGGTTCGAGGTAATATAAAGAGATCTTTTCATACTATACTAGATCAAGAACACTCTGGTTGTTCAAAATTCCATAATGAGAGAAAATCTCATACTAATGCCACTTGATCGGTATTAGAATTCTTTCCTCATCTTGTGTGCCAAATTTTGAGTGAGGAAGAAAAAAAAAAACAAGGCACTTTTGTGTAGATTATGGAAATAATATCTAGTATTTGAAGATATTTGATATATTCGTATTTTTAGGAATATTATATTTTTGGAAGTATGAAAAATATAAAAAGATTCTTCTCCTTTTTGATCATTCCTTGTCCGAACTATGGGTCTGGATCAAATGGTTTCTCTGGAGAAGATGCAAAATTAAAAAGATCATCTTAAATCTAAGTCCAGATTATCTCCTGACATTAAGGGTAAAATCAGAAAGGGAGATTGGCTTAGCAAGAAGGAAAGAGAGAATACTCTGAAGAAAGATCAGTGTATTGAGGCATTGACACACTTTTGTGTTCAATCGAAGAAAGAATTACATGCTCTTGCAGAATCCTTCACAGAAATTTCTCATCTCCAAGAGATTCTGGTCAAGCAACAAGGCTTTCTACTTGAAGAAATTCAAAAGCTGAAAAGTAGTAATGCACCTTCATTCAGTTCTGACATGATGAAGGACTAGGTTGCAAGGAAAAATAGACATCAATTTTTTGATTTCTTTCATTGATTGTATTGGTCTATTATGAATACAATTATTTGATTGGTAATTTTTCTTGTGATAGTTTTCGGTTTACACAGCCTGTGCTTAATTGCTTTTACCTTATTGCTATGTATGTTTATGGGATGTTTGATTTCGGTTTTACTACCTTAATATTCGATCTCATATATTGTGAACCCTCATGGTTTGGGTGACTTTTTGATTTAGCGGGATTAAGTTCTAGCCCTTGTAGGTAGGCTTTATCAAAGGATTATGAGGGGTTCTGATAGAAACAATATGTGAAAAAGTCACAATATGTTGAATCGGTTGTGGTTTAGCATAAAAGCATATGTGTTTCGACGGTTTTCAACTTTTGCTTGCAATTGTTAAAACCTGTTTTCAACCTTTCTCTTGTAAAGTTTGAGGTGTGTTGTTATTCTTTTGTTCACGCATAAGGATTACAACATGGTGATATTTCGATATCAATTCTCCCTGGACGAAGATGCAATCATATTGGAGAAGTGGATGCGAAATTTGAGGTAACAATCTTGTTAGTTAATTGTTTTCCTGTTTAAGAAAATACTGAGTTTATATTATATATATTTGTTGCTTTTGCTTAACAAAATTTCGGTTCAATTGATATTTATTCCATGATGTGTGTGTGGATGTGTGTTTCAATTGGTTCCGGTTAAAAAAAAACTATTGTTATCTTGCTTTATTGTGTGGTATCAATTGTTTAGGCTTACAAAATTTCTGTACAATTGATGTGTGTGTGTGATTCAATTGGTTCCGGTTAAGAAAAACTATTGTTATCTTGCTTTTGTATGGTATCAATCGTTTAGGCTTGCAAAATTACGGTGCCATTGCGGTGCTTATAATGTCTATGTTGTTTCAATTGCTTCCGGTTGAGGTGAATAATTATGCAAGTTGATTTATTTTGGTTTGTATGAATTATTTATGGCTTAACGAAATAATATGTGTACGGGATGAGTTGTTTAGTCCAATTCGATTCCGGATAAGAAACTAAGTTAATTCTGATCTTAGTTAGACTTATCGAAGTAAGGTTTCGGTTATTCAAGTCTAATCGAATGCCTAAACAAG
>JAJJWW010013971.1:0-34452 GCA_023531295.1 Papaver armeniacum
AAAGCCACTGAGTCAGGATCTAGTCGACCGAGTTAACTCAGTGTCTGAATTAGATTGAGTCAGTTAGCTAATCAGATGAGTCAGGTCTGGCTCAGTCTGATTCACTTTGGCCTAGGCCATTTGTACTAGCCAGATTTTGCGTTCAATCATTGTGCATGACTGCTCTTCTGCTGCTCCATCTTGCGATTCTATGGTGTACAACTTCCCAGCTATAGCTCTCTTGTAAACTGCAGCAACAACTATTTTTAGCACACCAACACCAAGCATACATCCAACTCCATCTCAGTTCCTCCATTCCTATGCTCACTAACTGATTCTTCTCAACGGTAACAGCATCGAACATTTAAACTCAGACTTTTTCTTGGTAGCAACACATCACTATTACCTCAAGTCATCTTAAACTGCGAATGCACTTCCTACAATAGCCTCAGTGACATCTCAGTTTTCTAACTTGTTCTTCTTAGCTTCATCAGCACACTCCACTTCATGCCATACTATTCACCGATGCTCCAATTTCGGCATGCCATCCTTGCCATTTCCCTGCATTCTGCGACAATCCATTCTTAAGCCAAACACACAACAACATTAGCTTCATCATTCAACTCAGCTGCTCATGTCCTTTACACAATAATTCAACTTCTTGACAGTTCAACACCAGCTACAACCTTGCAGTCCATTCATCTAAACAGCCTTCATTCATTCATCTCCATGGAAACAAAGAGTGACAGAGCTAACCCTTCATACCCAAGCTAACAAGCCCAGCACTCAAGCCATAGCTCCCTGTTCAGCTACAACTGTCTCCTGCAATTACATTCAACAGTTCATCTATTTCACGCCATCTAAACTCCAGAGCAATTCCTTCACCATCTCAGTCATACAATCTGCTGTCATTCAACTCCACAATACTTCCATTTCTGGAGTTTAAATTGTTGGTCTGCTCACAGCTAACCCTCAATCTTTCTGTTCCATGATAACCACCAGCAAGTACACCATCTTCTTCACAACAACACTTGCTTATCTTGTCTCAGCTGCACCGGATCCAAATCAACACTTGCACTTATCTCAGTCTCCATAAGCTATTTCATTCCATACCCAACTGCAGCTATAACTCTTGTAAGTTCAGCTCAACACCAGCTCATAGAACCATATCTGGCAACAACACATATTTAACACAAAGCTAACTACCAAGTCCTAACATTCATCTAAACATCAAATACCCATGACTCAACTCATGACCACCAATGCCAGCTGCTGCTTTAACCCATTCAACTGCAATTGAACCTTCTCGGAATCGGCTACAGATTCTATCCAGATCTCAGTAATAATCATCACCAGCATAGGCATCTCAGTTCTTCTCAGCTCAAGAACTTCTCAGCACCACTGATTCTTCGAATCTCATCATAAAATCCATAGTAACAGCAGCAGATCAATGCCTTCTTCTTTATCATCAAGAAATTCACCCAAAACCCTTACCAAACTCATTTACTTTGATGCAATTCTCAAATTCGACCTAACCCACTCTATGCTTCTTCATTATCTTCCATCTGAGGACTCTAATTTCTATGAAACCCCCAAATCCATTTCGAATTCAAAACCCTAACATCTTCTCAGATTCAAATAACAACACCGATCTGTTCTTCATCCGATATCTTCCTTCAAAATCTCAATCAATCACCACCTCCTTCTGCTTCGATTTCTCTGTGAATCTCTTCCTTTTACTACATCTCTAACTCTCAGAGACAACAAACAACAGCGCGCCTCTCTTTCTTCGCTTCTCTGAATTTCAGGTGATTTGTAATAAAGACACCACCCCACTTGGGTTTGGTAATAGATACAGGACTTATCTAGGTACCCCACACTGTTGGATAAGGGCTAACCAGCTCATACATGGCTTGTCGGTTTCATAGAACTGACTGTCTATTCTGTTTTCTTGCTAACTGTCAGTTGCGCGGAACTGACAGATCATTCTTCACCTGTTTTGCTGCATAACTTTAGCTTGCTCCAAGTATCACTCGCCTTTGAATTAGCCTCTTTGCCTTTTACGCTCCAAATGGATGTTTTCTCATTCTTTTGCTCATAATGACTCCATTGCACCTAATAAACTCAAAACTAAACATAAGAGATGCAATTCCCAACGATAATAGCAAAGAAAGCATAAATACTAGATATAAAATTAGGTGTTTTACAACACCTATCACTGGATTAACTATGTGCAAACTTATTATGATTAACTAAGTATAAATTTATCAAGATTAATTAGTCTGTAGAATTTTATCGTAACTGGTGTAAGTCTAATAAATTTACTTCGTAAAATATATAAATAGTGTACATCATTTTAAACAATTTAGTCATTTGGATTTATTTATTTTATTTTTATTTTTATTTATCATTATTATTATTTATTTATTTTAATGAAATCGATTTTTAATTCCAAATGAAACTATATTATTATAACTAAATAATTTTTAAATTCATGCACTATTTAAAAATAACTTAATGTTATAACCATTATTCAAATGTTGCTATTATTATCTTTTAACATATTATTTTCACTGTATCTATTTGTTTATTTCATTATGTGACTTGATATAAGTAAATAACCACTAACAATTTTTCATAGTTGCTTGATATTAATATTTTATTATTATTATTATTATTATTACATTTATTTCTTATTTCTTAGACTAATAATAGTTAATCGTAATCAATCATAACGCCAAGTTTAATTTCATTATAACTAGATTTGATTTGATCTAATTTTTATTTCTTTAAATTTTATATTGTCGCAAAGTAATCCTTAATTTGTACTATTAATAAAATTTACATTTTTCTATTACTATCCAATAATTATTATCCAAATGATATTTACAATGACTCTAAATTTTATAATAATCAAAAGTTATTGTCTTAATTATATTGTCATTGTCATTATTATTTTTTTTTATCAATTTTTCCTATTTGATTATTAGCGTAACTAAAATATTGTGAGAATAACTACTTAGTAATGATACTTAGTTTAATTTTATTAAACTTTAATCGTGTAAATATAATTTTACATTTACGTAAGGGTTGATATAACAGATTTTATTTATTCAAATTGAACATATATACTATATCTTGTTAAATAGGGTATATTAATTAAATACCCCTAGTTTTGACACCCAACAAATATACCCTGATACAACAATAAATATACCCCTGTCATTTAAAAACCTTATTCATTAATAAATAGATTACCTTAATACCTTTACTTATAATTATTTTCATTTACAAACCTTATCCTTATTCATTAACAAATTTTTTTCTTATTTCACAGCCACTACCACCACCACCATTCCACCACCACCAGCACCGCCACCACCACCAATCCACCACCACCACTTACTAACTACAACCACCACTTATACTTCACCACCGTCACTAATATTTCACCACCGTCACCACCACCATTATCATTGTTGTCACCGCCGATATTTCCGCCACCGCCGTCAAAATTTGGCGTCAACAACCGAAGTTGATCCAAAAAATAAAAGTTCAAAAATAACTTTACTAATACATATTCCAGTTCTTTTATTGTGTCAACAATCAAAGTTGATCCCAGTGAATGGGTCAACAATAAAAGTTGATCTCTTTAAGTGGGATCAATAACAAAAGTTGATCCCATTAAGTGGGATCAACAATGGAAGTTGATCCATAAAAAATGAGATCAACATTTTTATATAAGTATGTTTCCTGTAAAAACCAATAAACCTGAAACCTTGAAACTGACATATCCTTAAGAAACACAAGAATAACATTCATAAAAAAAAATCAAAATGTATGTCGTTACAAAACATAACAACTCCAAAACCAAAAAGCATAAAAAAAAAGAAACATCCAACAAGTATGAAACCTAAAAAAGATGCAAAAAAAGCTGTAGTGAATCAACTTCAACACGTCAAGCCATTTCGTGCAAGAGCAGTGAATTAAAAATCTCAAATCCAAATCGTTATCTGACAGTTGCAAAATATAATCTCTGGAACAACCATCTATGGCCTGCAATAACCAAAGTTTGATACAAAATGACATACACGAATGAGTGAATTTGGCGTGAGTCGAACACGCATCATCTGACGTGGAATCAGTCATGCTACCATTGCACCACAAATTCAACATTTTGAAAGAATTTACATCTATAAAAATCAAAGCATTTAAACTACAGGCATAATTATACTAATCCAATGAAATGCTGTCAACAACAGTAGTTGATCCCATAAAAATGGTATCAACAGTAGGAGTTGATCCCATAAATTATTAATATCATGCATTGTTGGTGATTTCAGTACCTGATACATACATAATCCCCCATGTAGTAGTTCCCAAATCTGCTCCTGAAGCCAAAATAGTTGCAAAATAAGTCAATCTCCATTGTTGATTCCACCATCCCAACAAAAGCCACCACCAGCACCTTCACAACCACCACTACCATCATCTCCACTATAACATCATCCATTACCACATCAAACAATAGGAGTCAGTAGTTGATCCATTAAAAAATATTGTCAACAACAGGAGTTGATCCCATAAATGGGATCGACAACGGTAGTTGATCCGCTTAAAAATTGCGTCAACAACATGAGTTGATACACAACCAATGCTGTCATCATCACCACCACCACCCTCACTACTACAACAAAATCCACCACCACCCCCAACAATAACAAACACAAAACTATCAATTATAGTTTCTTAGAATGAATGATAAGCACAAAAACTGCGATAACGTTTAAATTAAATGTACAATATTCAAAACAGATTCAATCATTACCTTCAACAGATGATGAAGTAGTATACACCAACTTATCGTTCCAACCTCACCACCATCACCACCACCACCAGCACACAGAATCTCCACCAACACCACAACAACCAAAACCACCACTATCTTCATGACTGATTTTAATTCATCATTCCAACCAGAACCAACACAATCTCCATCATCAATTTCATCGTTCTAACCTGTTTACATCTACATACTACCACCACCAACAGAAACTTAAACTAGAGAAAGAAGATAATCAATTTTTATTGGTTCTGGACAATTGAATTTTCAGATCCAATAATTGATGACGATTTTCATCGTCTCTTCCTAAATTGATGCAAACAAATCTTTAATAACTAAAAGCTATCATCAATTTTAGGTTATTCAATCCAAATCTGATGTTATCAAAAGATGAATTTGATGCTTCTAATGAATTTGATTGGAGAAGTTAGTTTCTCGTTGATTCATGGATATAAACAGGTTGTTTATGATGTCGTGTGGTGGTGGTGGATTTGGTGGAAGTATGGGAGGTGATGGCGAAGGTGGTGTTCCTGAATCTATTTGTAGCGACGGAGGAGGAGGTGGTAGTGACGGTGGTAGCGACGATGAAGACGATGATGGTGGTGATAAAACTGGAAAGAGAAAGAACAAATTTTAGATCTGAAAAGAAATGAAAGAGAAAGATAATCTCGATAGATAATGGGTAAATTTGGAAAAATAAAATAAAAACTTTAATGGACCCCTGATTGGCCTATAGATGGAGAGGGGTATTTTTATTGTCTCATAAGGGTATTTGTGAAACCCATGAAAAGGAGGGACAATTATATAATTCCCACTGTTAAATATTGGCGTTGGTAATTTAATATGATTTAAATTTGCGTCTGCATAAAATTTTAATATGTCTTAATAGTCTTTAGATTTTTGTATTAATAAAATAAGTATCTTATTCATAGAAAAATTTTATTCTCCTTTAAGTCTAATTTTGTTCTAAGCATTCAAGGATCATGAATATCATTTCATGTGTATAATTTAATGATTTAGTGAATCATTTATTGGACTAAAGATAATCTAGGTATAAGACTTATTAACAAGTTTAGTCTTTGCTTTATGCATTATATGACCTCACATTCTTAGTCCTAACTAATAAGTCTTATATTATCTATTTGGTTTGAATGCAAAACACATAATTCTAATTTGTTATTAGTTAACTTTGCAAAACTTAATCGTAGATGAGCACTAATAATTTTCCATTGCTATTTAATCCTAATCATTATATTATCGCTATATATTTGTTAATGAGATTTTAATTTATGTTATGCTCAGTATAATACTAATTTAAATTCTAAAAGTTTAAGTTCGTCATTCAAATTTTCCATTTCAAAAGATGATTGAATTTATTTACGAAGAAGGGTCCTATTAATATACAAGTTTATTTTCTTTTAATTATAATATTACACTAAGCATCTGAGATTCTGAATACTATTATTATTACTTCATGTCTATTTGTTTCATTTTAAAAGATTGACTGGATCATTTGTTAGCCTAAAGATAATTTTGGTACAAGATTTCTAACAATTTGAGTCTCTTTATTTTATACATTATATCCTTATCTTTTAACGTCTAACGTGTAATAAGTATTATACTGATAACTATCTAGCTTAAACACAAAACATATATCCCTAATTTATAATTAGTTCAATTTATTAAATTTAAAATCAAAATAAGCGTTAATAATTTTCTATAGCTAATTAATCGTAATTATCAATTTTATCGTTGTATATCCTCATTGAAACTTTAGTTAATTTAAGTTTAATATGATACTAACTGATAAATGCTAACCTTAGTTTATCAAAACTATTATTACTATTATTTTCATTTATAATTATTATTATAATATTTCTATTATTAACATCAATGATTGAGCTATTATTTTAACTACTCTTACAAAATTTATTAAGTCTCAAAAATATTATTAACATTTATGTAATTATAAATTGTTCATTCTATGTAGAAATCAAGGTACTCAATAAATTTCTATGTGAATTTCAAGATTTATCAATAATACTAATCTCACTATTTTTAGTATTGAATTGTGTATGCGTTCATAATTTTAAACTATTTATTCTCTAATCTTTATTAGATAAAATTATTGGTGTACCCTACAATTTCTACTTCATTACAAATACACACAACCAAACAAACAAATCAATCAATAAAATAAATCTTTTAATTATTTATAGCTTTTAGTGATTAAGATTTATCTCACCCACCCAACCCCGTTCTAAACTAATTCAGTTCAGGCACTGGCTATTCCTATTGTTTCCCATATAAGATCTAATAATGAGCTCTGATACCAACACTGTAGCGCCCCCTAAGCTAGCATCTGACTAATCCAAGAGATTAACTAAATAAAGAGGCACTAAGAATCTAAATCATTTACTTAAACATTCAATTAAGAAATCTGCTACAAAACTTAACCCAAAACTAACCCCGCTCAGAAATATATATACAAAAACTCCTCTCAAATGATACATATACCATAATCATTTGTTTTATAGATATAATATGCAAAATAATAAATATAGCTGAAGTTAACCAACTGACGAAATCAACCCTTAAGCTTTCGTTTCGCAACTCTGATCTGTCTCTGAAACTGAAAGTGGGAATGGGTGAGCACATCATCCCTAAAAAGGGTTCCCAGTAGGAATAACATTTAACTTTCAAGTAATCATGGCAAGATTTGGAAAACAATAACGTTTTCTCAAACATTAAAAAGTGACCAAGTCACTGAAATAAACAAACATGTATATGGACAAACTCCTTCTTCAAACAATGTATAATATGGTTATAAATTCCTAACAGGAAATTCACACCTAATAGCTATTGTATCACCAACCTAACCAGCTGATGACCCATAGTAAGCATAAAAGCTGAATTCATGTAGTTATATATGTGAAGGAGCGTATCCAATATACCACAGGTGGAAATTCGTATTTCCCATAACAATTCATATGACAAACAACCATTACAAGTCCTTTCCAAACCATGGAAAGATTAACATAAATCAACAGAATTATCGTAATGCAACTTAAACAAAGCATGGAATGCATGAGTTTATTAAGCATAAACTTTTGTAAAAGAAACAACAATGATTACAAAAGAGTTAAATGTATTCCCACCTCTTTTGATGACAAGCCACGCCTACCTCGCGATCCACGATCCACTGGTTTGTCCTTTGAATCGATCGTTGTTAATATAGACTAATTGTTTATCACACAAGAAGTCTAAGAATCTAGCCAAAATGGCTCATACAAGAATCATACAATTCTATCTAATGGTTCTAGGCCCATTTATGGTTCTACACCTTTTCATTATTTATCTTTAGAACATATAAGGTTTACAAATTGAATTGGGATGGTTCTATAATCACTTAAATATGTCTTATGAATATCTACAACTTTGTAGAAGAAACTAAATGCTAATTCAGACCACAATGGTCCAATTCATGTTCAAAAGGGAAAACTGGTTCTAAACCCCAAGTTCACTAATTATGCCCACTAAACAAATGCCAGGTCCAACTGGTCAACTAACAGTCTCTAACGGTCAAAATGACGGTCAAGGGTCAAAGTTCAAGGAGTCAAAGTCTAAATCGGTCAACTGAGTCAAATCGGTTCAAGGGTCCAACTCAGGTCAAGTCAGGGAAGATCGATGAGTCGACTCAGTCCACAAGACTGATTCAGGATATACTAACCAAGGCCCTTGCACAGGCCAGAAGCTAAACTGCACCATAATGGTGCATCACCAGACTCAACCCACTAAACTAAGCTCAAACTGAGCATCCAATTCTACTTCATTAACATTTCAATTTTACCAAACTAAAAATTATACATACATTAAAGCAAACTTTAAAACTCAATTACAAATGTAAGCTAAGCTCAACTGAAAGTGGCAGCAGTAACATGCTTTCACTGAATCTACCAACTACTCCCTCCGTCCCTAATATATAGGCGGAGAAGATGAAATCTCTTAGATTAAGAAAATGCATGGTTTTTATAAATTTTCATGTTTTTTCTTGTTTATACCCCTTGTCTTATTCTCAATACAATTTCCCATACAACATAAATAAGGGTATATATGTCAAAAAGTATCTTGGAATTAGAATTCCGCCTATCTAATGGGACTAGAAAAATCCAATATTCCGCCTATATAATAGGGACGGAGGGAGTATAATCCTACACTTCCCAAACCAACAACCATTTCAGCATCATCGCTGTCAACAACTCCAATTCAAACATCACTATCAGGACTAAATTCTACAGCTCAACTACACTCTCAACAGCAACACCCAACAGCTATTTACAACAAATCCATTTAGCCTCTATTAACAACTTCATGACCTCTTAACTGCGACTATAACACTACCATTTCAGCACCACCAACAACATCCTCCCACACCCTTAACTGCACTGTCAATCATCACAACACAATAACATTCAAGTCTAAACATAACACCATCTTCATTTACTAACTTCAATTCAGACAATGCCTTCATCGTTTCATACACTGCCTGCACTTTCATCCCCACCACCATTTCCATTTTCATTTCCATCTCACTAACACATGTACCCAATAACTGTAACTCCAGCTAACCCTGCACCAGTGAATACAACACTAACACTTCCATTTCTAAATCCCCGTTACGCATAAATCACCACCACCTTTCCATTCTTCCTGAGTTCGATTCAACATCTGAATCAGCATCAACTCAATCATCTTGTGGATAGCATATCCAAACACTAGCTTCTAAAACCACTTTACAAACTCAAACTCAGTTGCTAATTCTTCACCCTTGCTTCCAACAGCGATAACCCATCACAAACCGATCAAGTCAGGAATAATTTCTAACTTCAAAACTCAACTCAGAAACCCTAATTCTAACTTTGCAGTTGCATGGGCTTCCACTTCACCTGAGATAAAAATCTCAATCCAGGTCTTCAATTAAAGCAAACCCATTCTTCAATTCTCCTCTTACTCGATACTAACCAAATTCCCAATTGATTCCAAAACCCTAACTTATGTTTCTCTTTGATTTATCACTTCCAACTTAGAATCAATCCTCGAACCACAATCACCACCTTCAACTAATCATGATCCTACCCTTCTTCATCACAAACCAGCTCAACAACGTCGACCTCCATCACCTGACAAAACAACAGAGAAGAGAGAAGAAACAGAGGAAAAGAAGAAGAAAAGAGAGGAATGAATCTCTCTTCCTCTGTCTGGGTAGATAAGGCCGACCAAAAATGATAAAGGCACCCGAGAAACGGATAAGGGCTGCCAAGTAGGTTAACTGTAAAATGACTATTTTGCCCTTCAACCAAATTTGATGATATCTTATTCGTCCGATATCCGAATGACATGTTAGAGTAGTCTATTCCGCATAACTTTTCGAGACCTATCCAATGATACTAGTTTCGTATCTAAATCACTGTTAGATTAATTTCTAATAATTAAAATTATATTAAATAATCAAGTCATTAGCGGATAAAACCTCTCTTGATTATCTCTAGATCGTCTATTGACTGGTCTAATAGCGTTGACGAGCTTGAGGGTCTTTACATTCTCCCCACCTTATACATTTTCGTCCTCGAAAATCAAACCATCTTTTTGGTCTTCAAAAACTCCCCACCTTATAGAATAATGAAACACAAACTTATATGGCTTTCTACAACTAAATTTTATAATTTGTAGCTCTAAGTTCAATAGTTTAATTTATATTTCATAAGATGATTGTCTCTAAGCTCACTATGTTGAATTAATTTCTAACAGATGACTAGGTCTATAAAATTATTACTAAATTTCTACTTCAATAGATTAATGGTTCTAACTACGAAAGAAAGTATTCTATCAGTTTCTAAGTAAAGTTTGGGATCTATCAGTTCACTAATAGAAGCAAGTTTGCCTTCAATGCCTAGTGATACAAGAATGCAGTTGCCCTGTCTAGGTTCGCGACGCCTGACAATGCCTACCTACGTAACAAGTATCACCCGAACACATCAGAATTACCAACCTCACTATTCCCCAGTGCTGGATTAACTATGTCTAACTTATTATGATTAACTAAGTATTAATTTATCAAGATTAATTAGTCTGTAGACTTTTATCGTAACTGGTGTAAGTCTGATAAATTTACTTCGTAAAACTAAGATTACGAGCTTTAGGGTCTTTACAACTACGATTACATGCTCGTTTTTGTCTCTGAAAACCACGAAGTGATGCAGAGACAAACCAAAGTATGCAGCTTAGAGAAGATAGAGATACCTGGAGTTCATTAAGATAGTTGCTCAACTCCCCGGGCATCATGCACTACAACCTCAAACACGATAAGTAAAGTAGTTAGCAGTGAATACCTGGTAATTCATTGGAGTACATGTCCAGCTGGAAAACTTATCTCTTGATGCAATTTTCAAAGACAAATAAGAGAAAATCTATAAGAGAGTGTACCATGGACCACAGGAGCAATGGCGAGGCCGAATCTTTTCAGCTGTAAATTCCATAAAAACAGTGTAAGACGCTTGAAGCTTCTTCTGAATTTCAATCGGTTTCTTCTTACCAAAACTAAAAACAACAATTATAAATAAATTTGTGCAGTAAAAATCAAAAATAAATAAATTGTATATATAATTTGAGGTCGAAATACTGGCTCCAGAATGAAAGTTAGGCCAAAAGCTTGAATTCTAGAGCTCCTCGCCCCCTACCAATAGGAATCGAGGATTTGAGATCTTTTTGGTGTTTTCTACCGCACCCTATAACGACGACCGACTCCGTGAAAATACCCTAATTCTATTCTCTTCTTCGGACTCTGTGAAGAACTGGTGTATATCGTTATAAGGTTTGGTGTTCTGCAGTAGAGAAGTACAGTCTACTCCATCATTTTCATGAGTAGAGGCATGTTATAATCAATATTTGCGAGAAAGAAAAACATAATTAGGAGTGAAAATCCACTTAAGTCTTCAATGACATCTATTATCAATCAATCAAGGTAACTATTATCTATAAATATTATTGATTGTGTTTCAATTCATAGATATCGATCATCTGGCAAGTATTGTTTCATTATGTCATTTAAGTCGTGTTCTTAGTTTTCGCTTATTTCGCTTTTTGAGTTTTCAGCAAACAGATAGGGTAGGGTTTGTTCCTTTTCAGACTATTTTTTTATTACTTTTCGAGATTTTTGCAGGGTTTGTTTATCTAAACTAAAAGGGAGAGGCGCTGTTTCTTCCCTATCTTTGTTCTGTTTTGGTATTGATGTTTATTTATTTTTACTGCACAGATTTATTTAAAATTGTTGTTTTTAGTTTTGGCAAGAAGAAACCGATTGAAATTCAGAAGAAGCTTCAAGCGTCTTACACTGTTTTATGGAATTTATAGCTGAAAAGATTCGGCCTCTCCATTGCTCCTGTGGTCCATGGTACACTCTCTTATATATTTTCTCTTATTTGTCTATGAAAATTGCATCAAGAGATAAGTTTTCCAGCTAGACATGTACTCCAATGAATTACTAGGTATTCACTGCTAACTACTTTACTTATCGTGTTTGAGGTTATAGTGCATGATGTCCGGGGAGTTGAGCAACTATCTTAATGAACTCCAGGTATCTCTATCTTCTATAAGCTGCATACTTTGCTTTGTCTCTGCACCACTTCGTGGTTTTCAGAGACAAAAACGAGCATGTAATCTTAGTGAAATCGAAATTTAATATTGGTTAGTTCATTTTTCTCTCATCTTTCATAAGGTTTAACTTATTCAATTCCTGATAATATGTATATTAATGGACCAATGGTAATAGAAATCAGTGTTCTGTCTAATTCTTTTTACTTATTTTTTTTTCATCTTCTTTGTTTGGGGGGTTTTAAGATTCTTGGTAAATCGTATTGTTCTTTTCTTTTGTTTTTAAATATCTAGATTTTTCTGAAATTCTTGATTTATTTAAGCTTTTTGAAAAATTATGCAGATGGAACTGTTAAATTAATTAGGCTATTCTTTTCGGTGAAGAGGGTTCCTTTTCGGTGAAGAGGGTTCCTTTTCGGTGAAGAGGGTTCATGTGCTGTTGAAGGAGGTACCAGGCAATATTTTTGCGACAGGTAATACGCTCTACAATTGCTAACTTGAAGATTTCTCCTAAAACATGTACTCCCTCCGTTTCTTAAAAAGTGATACTTTCACTTTTTCATTTTAGCCTAAAAACATTTTTTCATTTTAGCATATTTTTAGGCTAAAATGAAAAAGTGACAGTATCTCTTTTTAAGAAACGGAGGTAGTAGTTTAATAGTGGGTTGGGCCTCTGTAATCATAAATAGCACGAGGTCATGTGTTCAGATGGTCTTTTAGAGTACTCCATTCACTCTTGGACAAATAGTACTCACTCTTGGTGTTTGGTTATAGAGTACTCCAGTCACTATTGCATTTTACTTTTTATTTGTTTTTCAGCGCATATACTGCTACACTAAAGATGACTTACAAAAAAAAAAAAAAAAAACATATGGCAGGTGATGATCTGCATGAGAGCATGGGTATACCTTGAAAGCACCATGACCATCCGTTAACTATCACTAGAATACTAATATGTTTATTGGTCTATTACTACTCTTTAACCCACCTAGTCACATGAATGTTGAGACAATTAAAATTGTTGTAGACCTTGGTGATAGTGTCAAAGTGATTGCAGGTAGGTTTCTTAACCAGTTATTTTCATTTAGTATCCTGTCTCATGATTCCTTTTAACTTTCCATTATGGATTAAGCAGTGCTAAGTTCAGTTTAATCAGTTTCACTTTCAATTATTATTACATGATAAACTGGGAATTTGGGTTTAGATAAGGACATGAAGTGACAAGATCACTTGAATGGCATGAATGACGGTATACATTATCTATCACATGACTGATTTTTCAGTGTATCTTTGATTAAAATGTAGCCTGCATTCACTTTCTGTCTGAATTATTATACCTTTGTTTTTTGGCTAACTTTGTGTTTCCTTATTCTAAGGTAACGAGATTAAGTTGTGTGTCCCATACTCAGGGAAAGCAGGTGTAACTTTAATTACCTTCCAGTTGATATCTAGCATACACATCATAATACTTGCACCCATAAGGAACAAAAATTTCTGATGTAGCCTGTCGTGCTTTGAAGTTGAAGACGAAACAGTCTCCCACCTGTACATTCATTCTATTTCTATATTAATTGTTGATACCAAAATTGCATATTTTATTTGTAGGGAGCTTAAAAAAGTGAATTAGTGGGCTTCTTCGTGGCATAGCGTGCATGATCAAAAGGCCATGTATTTGTAGCCTCTTTTGGTCTACTGGGTCTTCTTATCACCACCATCTTAGGAACCATATTTCTAGGACATACAATGGGAATTGGCAGGTAAACTAGATATAGATCTTGGATATATACTGCAGAGGTTTACAATACAAATGATCATGGGGTAACAAATCCTACACAAATGGGCTAGAAAGTAAACCAGACAATGGACTGCTGCTATTTACATGACAAGGAAATTATCTGTCAAAGAGAAGAATACAATCTTCCATTTGAAGGTAAATTCACTTCTTGGTGTATCTCTTTATGCCTATGAATCACTTGCATTCAAGCATCATTATCTTAAACCTCATTATATTAAATCTTTCTTACATTGAGAAATGGTATATGTTGTCTTAGCTCAAATGGTAGAGCACATGCTTATGGTTGTAAACCATGTAGTTGTTGGTTCGATTACGACAGATGGCACAATTGTTTGAGCATACTAGAAGATTACATGCTTCCGATGGCAATATCAGCTCTACAATACTATACAAAAGAGCATGTCATGTATCAAGATTGGTACCCATTTTGCAAAATAACTCCAACTGTCCTAGCATTACCAAATATCATCTTGTTTTAATAGTGTCATAGTGATTTGTAGATAGTACAATACCACCAAAATTCTCTCTTGGTGTTGCACTTAGCAAAGTAGTTGAAGACAAGATAGGTAACATAACTTGCATTAAGTTGTCGCATAAAATAGACAGTATGTAAATTTAGTCCTTATCTGAATTCTGCAGGATATCTGTACCAAAATATTTCTTAACTTTTTGTTCCCCAGTCCGAATAATGCTACAGCGTGAACGACTTCAGCCCATGCAAAGCACGGGCGCAAAATCTAGTTGAATTACATTTCAATTCAAGATATAGTAACTAATTGATTTCTTACAAGAATATCAAAAATGCCAAATACAAGACAGTCAAAACACAGATACGACATTAAGAAACGAAAGATTAGTAAACTGGTATCAATTTTTGTATAAACAATATTGAAGAATGATGGTGTGATCCGAATTTAATTTCGACCATTTGAACTAATTACTTTTTCTTTATTAACAAATGCTTCAAATGGAAAGGAGTACTTTGCCCATAATATTGTAGACCCAAACAAACTCATATCCCCTAAATCCTTCGTGTTGAACACGAATCTAAAGCGATTTCTAGTAATTTTGACCATGAAGATTTCATTTAATTGCTATTAGAGCGAAGAAAACATCATTGTAAAATGAAGAAAAAATCAACGGGCAGAAATGTTTCAATAGACAAAAAAAACAACGAAACAACTAATACTCGTAAAAACTAAAAATCTTTGGTCAGAAATGACAAGATCTGAGTATGCCGATGATGGAGGCTCTCGTGTTTTCTTTTTTCTTGTTTTGAATAGAGTAGGGAAAAAAGGGAGAATTAATCTCCAAGTTCACGAATTTGAGTCAATCTTATTCTATTTTTACAAACAAAACAATATGTAAGAAGACCTAAATACATTTCCATAATTAACACGACAAAACCGTTGCCTCGTGTTAATTCTTCCTTCAAGATACAACTTTCTCTCGCATGAACGTTTTTTTTTGTTGCTCTTTTTACCTTTACCTTTCCTCTAGTCTAAATTACGTACATAAAAAAAGATTGGAAAACTACAAATGTAGTTGCAGGAAATCCTACAACACACCCCTTATAATATCATGATAATAATTTCTAGATCTAAACTTATTTGATATGAATATAAAGATAAAAGTCCTAAAATTATAAATGGAGACACAAGGATTTACGTGGTTCGATCAATGTGATCTACATCCACAGGGTTAGGGTTCTTCACTTTGATTATTGAAATTACATAAGTATTACATCGGGACTCCATTAATGAGTATTTGGAGCTCTAGATTTAGTTTTAGGGGAAGAAGATGATAAAGAAAATAATAATCTCTCTCTCTCTTACAAAGTGTGTCTCTGATTTACAAAAATGTATCTCCTCCCTTTCTCTCTCCTGCTCTTCTCTTTATATAGGTGTTTACATAGTGGATGACAGCTCACATGTAGTGGAATACAACTCATATTCTCTCAGGATCTGCTACATTCTTGCAGGTTCACTCTATAATTTCGCAAGTTACTCACACTTTCCTCATAAATTATGCTGATGTCATCTGCTACGTCATACTTTAAGTACTCTGCGAAGTCTTCGCGAATTCTTATTAGTCACAATTTCGCTGGCACATAGTTGTTGCGAGATTCTGCTCCTATATTTTGCCTCTTTTTCCTTGAATATTGCTTGGAGAGCGATCTTTAAGGAAAAATCGACCTTGTTGTAGTTGTTGGAGGAACGAGCGAAAGAATACTGGACTTGAAAAGTACGTACTTGCCTTTATTCTTTTGTGAAGTTCCGGAGCTTTGCGAAGTAAATAAGAAGTATCATCTCTTGAAGTATGCGAAGTATGAAGTATCCTTGAAGAAGTATAAGAAGTACTTAATCCTCGAAATATATAAGAAGTATGAAGTATGGAGTATCCTTTGAGAAGTATAAGAAGTATCCATCCTTGATTGCGAATAAGAAGTATTGCGAAATTATTACTCCACGTTCTCTGCCTCGTGCAATGCTGTAACGCAAATAAGAATTTAGATTAGTATTCAACATTTCTTTTATCAAAAAATTTCATTTAATTGCAAGTTCAAATTGTTTTTCTTTGTTTTGATTTCCTTTGTATAACTTGTTTCGTCTCATCCGATAAACATCTTTCATGGAAATGATCCTAATGAGGTCTTATGCAGCCTGTTGATGGAAGATCTTACTAGCCTGTTGATGAAAGGTCTTATTTTGCCTCCTACTACTTAACCACGAGACTTGTGGTGCTTAAGTGTGATCTAAGGCTGCTTAAGCTGAATTCTAAGTGAGTGACAAAGTAACAACAGGGTTTTGTGCCGATACGGCTAATGTTGAAATGTGACCCTAAGCTAAGGAAATGAAGTGAATTGTAACAAATCGGAAGCTACCAAGGTGGTGAATCCACCTCCACCCTCATGCTCAGTCAATGTATCTAAGTTATGCTTTTGTGCCTTCCTTTGAAGGTCTAAAATGGATGCTTGATAACTAAATTTGCTAACAATCCCTAGTATGAGTTTGTCTTCTTACAATACTGACTCATCACGAAGCTTGTAAACATCATCAATCAATCACTAATCCTAAACATATGATAAATCAGCAAAAACATAGCTAAAGATAAGTATGCTTAACATGAAAGAGCGGGGTTTCATCAAACACCCTGGAAGATTTAATTAAAACATAATTGGAACAATTTAAACTACAAATTAACCCTAAACGGTGCTCACGGCTAGCCTGGGCATAAACCCTAACACACACAGACTTCACTCAATTTATACATGCAAAAATATCAAACCCTAATTTCTTCAAAATCGAAACAAAACAGAAAATAGAGTCAAACCCCATCTCGAAATTGCCTACGAATCGCTTGTTCATTGGTCTCCTCTGCTCCTCCGGCTCGATGCGTTGGCTCTGCTCCCTACTACGATTTACCCTAACCTAACTCTTTATATCTCTCACATAGCTTCTAGAGAAGAAACTATGAGTGAGATAGAAAGCCTTAGGAGGTGATGGCGGAGATGTTTGTTGTTGCGGTGGTCATCGTGGCTGGGGCGGGAGATGGTTTGGTCGGGTGGAGGAGATGGGGGAGAGCGAGCTCTGCTTTGGTGTTGTCGGGTGAGGAAGAAGAGAAATGAATTAGGTTTTTGGGTGAAGGAGTTTATATAGGGGCTATCTTTGTGAAGCGGGTGCATCAAGATTTGATGTGAGTGGTGCGGCGAGCGTCGGATGCGTGGGAGAGATACGAACGGCTCAAGATATAAGTGGTGATTCCAACATTGAGTGAGTAAGCGAAGTTTGATGTACATGAAGGAGCGACCATCGGATCTAGACGGAGCAAATCTAATGGCTCAAATGATACGGGCTTGGATCGGGTCGTGGGTCGGAGATGGATAGCTTGAGCCCATGTCTTGTGTTGGGTTGCAACTGTTGCATGCGCGGGCTTTGGCTTTCTGCTCCATAGATGCTCGACTCCAATTCTTCGCTCTTTGGGCTCCTCAGTTTCTCCGAGCTTCATTTATTACCTAAAAACACAAAATTAATTAATACAAATATTTATTCTTGAAAACAAAGAAAACACGAATGCAGGATAATATCGATTTTAGCGCAAAAGATGAGTAAAATGCCAATAAAAAAGGTGTATAAATATGCACTATTTAGCACTCATCAAATACCCCAAACCTGAATTTTACTTTTCCTCAAGTGAAACGAAATTAAGAAATCCTAACTATACCCCATCGCGGGTCTCTCGAATGCATTTAGCGTATGCACTAAGCCTTTAAACCCTAGGTGTCCCTAGTGGACGAGTTGTAGTCTCGTGAGGGTTTACAAGAGGTGTACCCACAAAACCTTCTCCAACTTGAGTGTAAAAGAGTCTCAAGCATCCAAGAAGCTATGAGGACATAGAGTTTCGCATGCTAGTAACGAAGTTGGAACTACCAAAGAACGCATTCTCATCCTTAAGTCTTTGAGCGAGAAGTAACCATACCATATGAAAGAATTCGGATTCGATTGTGATCATAAGTCTCAACTTCTGCCTCACCATTAGGGTTTTATGATAATTGCACTCAAAAAGATCGCTTTTTAGTCTCTCATGTGTGCGAGGTAGGAATAAAGAGAGAAATCCTGCACACGTTGTAGGTAAGAAGGATAACCTTGAAATAATTTACGGAGACTCCACGAAGTGTGGACAAAAAGAATCTTTTAGATGATCTCTAAGAAAGGAAATCAACCATTAGCAAGGGTGGGAGTACTCACTCACTTCTCACCCGATCGGCAATTAATATCACTCTCTCATAAGAACCATAGAAACGTCTTCAATCTTCGGTCTTCAATTGTTGATGACGAACTTCTAAACTTCACAAAACTTGACAATTTTTTTTTTTTAATTTTTATACTCAATTTCCTTGTTGTTTGGATTTTTTTTTTTTTTTTCTTCTTGAACTCTTCTTTACCATGGTGGTAGCAAAAATAAACTACAATATTTTTTTTTTTTTAGTTTACAAAAAGTGAAAATAAAAATACAAAAAATGAAACAACTAACTCCATGGACAAAGGACTTTATCACTCAATTTTTCCACAACTTGTATTGTCTTGATTTTATAAATTTTATTAATTCTCATCCTATTTTCTTTTCTTTTTCTTTGTTGCACGTAAACCTTGGACTATATCAATTTTTCTTTCAATATTCGATGATGCTCCGTTTCTTTGATGATGATTTGTTTATATGGGTCTTGCTGATTGTGAGAGAGAGTGATGCTAACTGCAAAACGGTATTTAGAAGGAGTTTTCTTCTTTAAACGTCACCCTCATGATTGACAAAAACTAGCACTCAAGAGATCAAAAGTAGTCTTTGAAAATGGTGCGAAGTTGGGTAGCTCACCATTCCTACCGGAATTGATGTACGGTGACACACACTCTAATGACTTTTTCTAGAAAGTTGCAAAAATTGAAGGTTGGTGCCTCACTTGATGTAAAATGGGTAGTCTCCACTATGGGTGATCACAATTCTACTCACCGAATATCTAAACGACACCTAATTCGCTCCCTGGTTTGGTTAAATCCAACTTTAACGCTCAAATCAACTAAGAAACCCGATTGTGTTCTCCGGTACTTCTAACTTCTGTTATTTCGGTCAGAAAAATTCTCTATGTAAACATAGCTAGAAGCATGCTAGTGACTCTAAATTCTCCAAAAGTTGGAGGTTTTTACAAAAAGAGTTTTGATTTTTTTTTTTTTTTTTTTTTTTTTAATAAAAGATTAAAAAAAAATACTAAAAACTCTATATGCAAATGCACCCCCAAACCTAAATCAAACATTGTCCTCAATGTGTCAACAGATAGGAAAAATTTAACAGTCACATACCATGAGAACTATCTTTGAAAAGAGAAAAGGGAAGAGATTACCGGATGTCGGCGAAAGCAAGGTTAGAGCTTCACTAGTCAAGGCTAGAATCCAACATTCTCAGTGGAGATCATATCGGATTAGCATAATATATGCGCAAGAAGACTCAACCGATGTAAGAAAGAAAAATTTAACAAGTCCCTCTTGGATTATATACAAAAATTCACCATACACCAACAGTCTAAAGAGTTGAGGATCAACCCAATAGAAAATATATACAAACATCAACAGTCTTACACATATATAAAATGAGAGTGCAAGTAAGACTGTGTATGTGAATGAGCTTCCCCCAAACCTAAACTTGTGAACGGGTGTGTTTGGAAGCACAAAATCTTGCAATTTTAAAGGTACATCATGCAAAAGGTCTAACTCAAAATGAGTTTTACTAAGAACAGGCAGACATACACATACCAACTGTGGTTCCCTAAAGGTGTTATGCTTTGATGCGAAATAGTCCAAGAGGACTTGGGAAGCACAAAGTTCTAGGCCTAGATTAGGCATTTTCAGAAAAGTTGGTTTTGCAATTTTGTGACAAACTACACCTAGGTTTGGTGGAGGAGTTTCAATTTGTGACTCAGGAGAGAGATTAGGTGCATCTAAGTTGTTTTCATTTATAAAATCATTTGCACCATCACACACTTTCCTAAGATCAGAAGTGGGTAAATCATGTTCATTTTCACAGGACAATTCATCAATTTCCATGTCAAATTCATCAGAGGAGGCAACATATTGTGACATGGGCGGGGAATCGAGCGCACAAAAATAATATTATGATCCAAAGAACATTAGTGTCAACGAGAAGATTCATCCTTTCTTAAGTCACAAACAAGTTGTGTAGCATGCTCACATTCCTTGAAGAATTTCACAAATCCAAGTTCGAGTTAATATCACATGTATGAATGTTAGAAGAAGTATCATTCATAGGGTTCACGAAGAGACGCCTAACGTCTCGAACCAAAAAGATTCCATCATATTTTACGTATATACATGCTCTTCTAACATATCATATTCATCATCATCATCATCATAGCAAAAGTCCATCTCTCCATTCAAAATTGTAGCATCTTCAGTGTACTCATCTACCTCTAGATTAGGTTCATATTTAGTGTTAGTTGCATGAGTAGGACTAGAAACACTATTTCCATAATTGTCAGGAATAACAAACATCCTATCATAATATTCCTTCCAATCTTCATTTTGTAACTCAATCAGGTTCCTTTGAAGAATCATAGTGAGTTGTTCTATTGAAGGAGAGTCTTTACTAGTGGGTATGCATGCTTCATATGGATATTCAGTGCATGGTTGTGCATGAGGTTCACTAGACATGTTGCTATATGGATGGTCATGCATTGCATTCAGTTCAAACCTAGCATTGTTTTGTTCTATGAGGTTTTCCATTGAGTCCATACATGGGTTCATTGGAGGGTAGAATTTCTCATCCTCCCATGGTGGTTGATGATACATGTGGTCATAATGATTAGGGTATGAATATTCAAGGTCAGGGCCCTGAGAAGGTGCATAATATTCTCTAAAATCACTATGGTCTGTGGGGAGTTCATATTGTGAAACATGCCCGTAAGAAAGCTCTCTAATTGATTTGTTTGTATCCCCAGTTGCAGGCCGAAATCCTGACATGATTTAGCACTCAAATTGAACTCAAAGCCCAGTTGAAGTGGACTAAGTTTGGTTTTAGTGGGATTGGTTTGGTTTATTGGGTTTCATTTGGTTTGTTGGGTTTTGGTTTGGTTTAGGAATGTTTGGTTTGTGTGGGTTTTGATTTGGTTTATTGGGCTTCAGTTTGGTTTATTGGGGATTAGTTGTTTTGCAAAGGGAAAGATACAACCCACAAAGAAAATAACACTTTATTCTAAGTGTAAGCCCAAAAGGTTGCTTTTTGAATTTGCTAAGCCCAACTGAATAAGTGTATTTCAGCCCAAATGATGTGGGCTCAGTTTTGTGCAGACAGCCCAACAGCTCAGCTGAAATGGGCCTAGCTGTTTTGTGCAGACCAGTTTGGTTTTTAAACAGCCCAGCAGACTATGGGCTCAGATTGGTTTAAGCCCAGGTAGTGTGGGCTTCGACTATGATCAGCCCGGGGTTGTGGGTTTATGTTTGGTTTTGCAAAGCTTAGAGGTTGGGCTTGGTGGTTGAGAGAACAAGTTTGTGTGTGGGAAGCCTAAGTTGTGGGCTCGGTGGTTGGCAATTGCACAACCCGGGAAAGCAACGAAATTACAAAATTTCGCTGCTGTCTTGCTTTAGCAAGTGTGCACACACGGGCACGAGAGCGGCTCGGGCGAGGGTATATTCACGAAAGTGCCACACCATTTCACGAGCTTAACACAAAGGTGTGCTCTTTGCTAGTAGTTGCTAGCCTTCACAGCACAGGCCAAGTGCAGTGCAGCTCATGCACTGGTCAGGCCAAGCACAGGTTATATGCAAAGATGATGCTTCAGAGTTTAAACAAACAAATACAGGGGTTCATGGTCAAGCAACAATCAGTATAACCAAGCAGCTCATGCAAATTTCAGAAATTCATACAATAGCTAAGCACCGATTCACAAATGCACAGTTTAGTGCTAGTTGGGCTAACCTCCTAATCGCAGCTCAGGCACAACTGTGACAGGGTAGGCAAAGCTCAGCAGATATCAAGGCCTAGCACAAGGTTAAACATACATGAAGGTTAAAGCATGAGGCATCAACTATCTCAGTTGACCTCAACTTGTCTTGCATCTAACTGGGTTATCCAAGCCCAACCTCACAACTACAGGGGGCTGGGTTGGCAGGCGGAATAAGATTTAGCGGTCGGTGCGAGTGTATCAACTATTTTGGTCAACCAAGTTGCAAAGATAAGGCAACTAGTTCATCCAAATTCCATCCACAGAACACACAAGGCAATCGGGTTTGACAACACACATTTTCTCAAGTGTCTTGAATTATGCACACATTTCGGATATTGCGAGTTAAGCTCAAAATGGTACTCTATGTTGCAAGGGGTTGGGAAATACTTTGCTAAGCGCTAGGTTATCGGGAAACATGGGTTATCATTCATAAAAAAAATGAGGTACATTGAAGTTTTAGAACAACCAATAGGTTTTAGCTCCAATAATAAGCGTATTCTCGCTCCTCTACCTTCCCCGGGTTGGCTTGCACAAGAAAGACAGGTACTGTAATCTCAACAAACAAGCTTCGGTGCTCAGAAATATGCGGAGTTGACGCAAAAAGACCAATATTGACACTAGGTGACACTAGGTTGCAAGATCGTGATTTGCAAAAGCTACAAAATGCAAGAAGAGAAGTATGGACTAACTATGCAATGGATTAAACAAACTTGAGCACAACTAAAAACTACAGATTATGGATGCACATTACCTTAAAGTAAAGATGTAGTTTACATGAATGCGACTAATGCAAGTTAATATGAAACACTAAGAGAAGTACAAGAATGCAAGTATGCAATAGAAGATACAAGTGATAGAAAAATTACCTCTAAGTTACACTAATACAGGGAATACAAATAACAATAAAAGGTGGGTATATACAGGGAGAAAGGCAAATCAGTTAAGCAAGGCCAATAATCAGCAGGGCACACGCCAAGTCCCCGGCAACGGCGCCAAAAACTTGGTAGGCCTTGGAATGGGTATAAAATTAAGCCTACTTGTAATAAACCGCAAGTGCACGGCGTCTATCGGAGACGCGGCAAGTACGGGTCGAACCACGAGAGACTTGTGGTGCTTAAGTGTGATCTAAGGCTGCTTAACTGAATTCTAAGTGAGTGACAAAGTAACAACGGGGTTTTGTGCCGATACGGCTAATGTTGAAATGTGACCCTAAGCTAAGGCAATGAAGTGAATTGTAACAATGGGAAGCTACCAAGGTGGTGAATCCACCTCCACCCTCATGCTCAGTCAATGTATCTAAGTTATGCTTTTGTGCCTTCCTTTGAAGGTCTAAAATGGATGCTTGATAACTAAATTTGCTAACAATCCCTAGTATGAAATTTGTCTTCTTACAAAGGTCTGACTCATCACGAGCTTGTAAACATCATCAATCAATCACTAATCCTAAACATATGATAAATCGGCAAAAACATAGCTAAAGATAAGTATGCTTAACATGAAGAGCAGGGGTTTCATCAAACACCCCAGGAAGATTTAATTAAAACATAATTGGAACAATTTAAACTACAAATTAAGCCTAAACGGTGCTACGCTAGCCGGGCATAAACCCTAACACACACGGCTTCACTCAATTTATACATGCAAAAATATCAAACCCTAATTTCTTCAAAATTGAAACAAAACGAGAAAATAGAGTCAAACCCCATCTCGAAATTGCCTCTCGAGATCGCATTCATTGGTCTCTACCTCCTCCCGGCTCTTATGCGTTGGCTCGCTCCCCTACTCGGTTACCTAACCTAAATCTTTATATCTCTCACATAGCTTCTAGAGAAGAAACTATGAGTGAGATAGAAAGCCTTAGGAGGTGATGGCGGAGATGGTGTTGTTGCGGTGGTGGTCGGCGGCGCCAGGGCGGGAGATGGTTTGGTCGGGTGGAGGAGATGGGGGAGAGCGAGCTGTGCTGGTGTTGTCGGGTGAGGAAGAAGAGAAATGAATTAGGTTTTTGGGTGAAGGGAGTTTATATAGGGGCTATCTTTGTAAAGGGTGCATCAAGATTTGATGTGAGTGGTGCGGCGGCGTCGGATGCGTGGGAGAGATCGGAACGGCTCAAGATATGTTTTGAGTGATTCTGGCATTGAGCGGAGTACAAAAGTTCGATGTACATGAAGGAGCGACCATCGGATCTAGACGGAGCAAATCTAATGGCTCAAATGATACGGGCTTGGATCCGGGTCGTGGGTCGGAGATGGATAGCTTGAGCCCATGTCTTGTGTTAGGTTGCAAATTGTTGTACGCGGCTTTGGCTTTCGCTCCATAGATGCTCGACTCCAATTCTTCGCTCTTTGGGCTCCTCGGGCCCGAGCTTCATTTTATTACCTAAAAAACACAAAATTAATTAATACAAATATTTATTCTTGAAAAAAAGAAAACACGAGAACTGGGATAATATCTGATTTCTAAGCGCAAAAGATGAGTAAAATGCCAATAAAAAGGTGTATAAATATGCACTATTTAGCACTCATCACTACTCTCCATGTTAGATATCATTCTCATTTGAAACAAAGCAAATATTTAAGGGAAATATATAAATTGATCTGTGCGAGATTTTTCTCGGTTTCTTTTGTAATTGGGGAATCTTTGTAATTCTGAAATTTCTGTAATTCTGCGATTGTATCGCGTTTTGTAAACCAAATCAAAAATCTTTTTATTTGTCGTAAGTAAAATAAAATGTTCAAGGAAGTGGTACTTAGCTTTTGTGGTTTGCCGTTGTCGATTTCGCGCGAAAAATACGTTGCATGAAGTATAAATGTCGCCTAGCAAAAACAGATGCGAGAGGCAAGAATTGAACCCGCGACCTGCTACTTGCATATTCTTGCACCATACCAACTGTGCTAACCCTCTCTTGCGAAATAATCAAAGTTCTTGCGAAGTAATCAAATTCCAACTGTGTGAGAGGAAATTCTGTATAAATTTCGCGTAACAAAAACAAACATGCGAGAAGCAAGAATTGATCCCGCGACCTTCTGCTTGCATTCATGCCTCCTGACCAACTGTGCTAGTTCTCTTGTGCGAAATGTTCGCACACTTGTTAAAACTTGACTTGGTCTTCGCTGATAGCAACCCGAAAATATGTAAAATGTGCGAAAAATTCGCAAGAGATGGGAATTGAACCCGCGTCCTTCTTCATTCATTGAATCACATGAACCATCTGTGCCAACCCTCCTTTGCGAAATGTCTGTGCGAAATAATCATAAACTCTCTTCTGTGCGAAATAATCAAGGACCATGCGAAAAAATACGCATGTGTTGGGACTTGAACACGCGACCATGAACTCATTAACTTCGCAGATCACCAACTGTGCTGCCTCTTGCTTGCGAAAGAATGAAACAATATTGCGAAATTATTCATTTTTTCGCCCGCTGTAAAAAGAAGAAAACTATGCTCGCAGGCGAATTCGAACTTGCGACCACAAACACACATGCTGTTTCTCTGGACCAACTGTTCAAGAACCTCTCTGCGAAATTAACGCATAACTTTTTTCCTTATTCTTTTATTCTCCCTTGGCATTAGAAGAAAATGCAAAATATGTATCTGTGCGAATTCGAACCCGTGATCTATTGGTTGTTCGCTCAGCCTTGAACCATCTGTGCGAATTTCTATTTGTGATAGAAATTGCAGCATCTGCCTCTTATCTTCTCTTCGTCCTTCCTTAATTTCTTTCACACTTGCCTTCTTTTCCTGAACATGAAAATCTTCCACTGAAACTTTAGTTTTCTCCCCTGAATTTCACCATAGCAACTAATTTTTTCTCTTATTCTTTTCATGTCTTTGAATTGTTGATGATGTTTACTCCCTGAAAGTGTGATTTCTTCCATGAAATTTCTATTTTTTCCCAGGAACTTTGTAGATCTAGTATGATTTGATGCTGATAGTAACCAAACTTTACCAAATTTATCTTGAATCAACGAACAGGTAGGATAAATCCTTTACTTTCCCTGTTTCTAGCTCCAAAAATGTAGTTGCAGGAAATCCTACAACACACCCCTTATAATATCATGATAATAATTTCTAGATCTAAACTTATTTGATATGAATATAAAGATAAAAGTCCTAAAATTATAAATGGAGACACAAGAATTTACGTGGTTCGATCAATGTGATCTACATCTAGGGTTCTTCACTTTGATTATTGAAATTACATAAGTATTACATTGGGACTCCATTAATGAGTATTTGGAGCTCTAGATTTAGTTTTAGGGGAAGAAGATGATAAGAAAATAATAATCTCTCTCTATCTTACAAAGTGTGTCTCTGATTTACAAAAATGTATCTCCTCCCTTTCTCTCTCCTGCTCTTCTCTTTATATAGGTGTTTACATAGTGGATGACAGCTCACATGTAGTGGAATACAACTCATATTCTCTTAGGCTCTGCTACATTCTCACAGGTTCACTCTATAATTTCGCAAGTTACTCACACTTTCCTCATGAATTATGCTGATGTCATCTGCTACGTCATTCTTTAAGTACTCTGCGAAGTCTTCGCGAATTCTTATTAGTCACAATTTCGCTGGCACATAGTTGTTGCGAGATTCTGCTCCTACAACGAAAAACCATACAACCTTAAAATGGAAACAGAAAAACCTCAATTAAAACCATTATTATTTGAAGAAACCAAAAGAGAACTTGGGAAAAGCAATTCAGGATAGTTTTTTGAAAAATATGGGGAAAATTAATTTGAACCAGTTAAAAAAGAAAATTTTGTAACACCCGCATTTTTTCCATGAAGCACATGCTCAAAAATGCGTCATTGAATGATGAAGTTTTATCTCAATCTTATGTTGAGCGTTCAGGACATGTTGGCTAAGAACTAGAACTACGCCACTATGGTGCAACACGTAAGTTGGTTGCCGGCCAAGAGCGAAATTGCACAACTATGCTGCAATTTGCAAGTTGAGCATTGGTTGAGAATTGAAACCGCATCAATATGGTGCAATATTCGTTGTCACGGAATAAGGTGGCCTAGGTACATGACCATCCACTCCCTATTTTCAATTTCTATAAATGTCAATAAAATGTATATAGAGAGAGGGTGTAGGTTGAAGGTGCATTAAGCAGAGATGCATCCTTAAGCTATAAAGCTTGGCCGGTAAAACATATATGGTGATATGATGCGAAAGCATCAATATGACGTGTTTCTTACTCGAGAGAGCTTCATGATGCATCATTATTATTTTGCTGTTAAACCAAAAATCCATCAGAACGATGCAAAACGAAGGAAAGGTGAACGTTGCAATATTTGCAAGGCTAGGAGCTAGAGAGCATATACTTGTAAAGACCTTTGACCTATACGGAGTACGGTTTTTGCCGGGCATATAGCCTTGGCATCGATGTTGGCATATGATCCCGATAACAGAAAGAACAAGATCAGGATACACGAACTATTAAGGTAAAGATAATCGGACCTGGCTTCATTAGGATACACAAATTATCAATGTAAAGATAGTCGGACTTGACTTCAAAAACACCTAAGTGAAACCTTTAGGTCGTAAACATAATCATGTTTCTTATACCTAGGTTCATCAAGGACAACTCTAGCAAACAATTAGGACATAGATGTGTCAGGGATTGGATTTCCTGGTTGTTTGAGTCTCTCTATTTATTGACTTTCAAGACTAGGGTTGCTTCAAATTCAAGCTAATATAACTTGAGATTCAAGAAAATACTTTTTTATGTTTAGATGAAACTCTTGTTAGGAGTTCATGTAAGCATGTGATAAGTTTTTGTTGAAATTACCTAAAAGAATGTACCATATGGTCCAGAGAACCGGAACCGTATATAATGATAGTTCATGTAGTATGCCTTGAGAACTAATAAGCATAATGATGTTCATTTAAACACGTAAGACTTGAATCATGATGCACACACACAAGGTGTTTTAGTGATCAAAGATGTCTTAGAGGTGTCCATGCAGTCGTAACAATGCTAAAAATATTTTTAAAAATAGTTCGAGCATCTGCTAATTCGTACTGGATAGGTATGAGAAAGGGTACGCGTACCTATGAACCAGTTCATGAATTCAGATGGCTAACGTAGGCGTACTCGGTATGGGTCCCTAAGGATTCTCACGAACTCAGGCCCTGAGGTAATGCGTGCACAGTATGTGTACCTCCACCCATTCAGTTAGGGACATTATGGTACGCGACCTATACGTATCTTGGGTATGCGACACGATGAGTGCTAAATACTGCATAATTCTATATCGTTTTATTGACAATTATCTCATCTTTTACGCTTTAAATTCCTGTTTTATCCCAAATTCTGTGTTTCGTTGTTTTCGAGTATAATTACTTTTATTAATGTAATTTTGTGTTTTTAGGTAGTAAATAAAGCTTGGATGCTTAGAGAAGCAAAGGGGAGCGAAAAATTGGTGGCGTAGGGGTAGAAGGAAATAAGCTGCGTTGAAAGGATGTGAGTAATGGGGAAGAAACATCAAGCAAAAGTCATCTATAATCGGCTTGTGCTCTTGTTGCAACCGTTTGCACCACGTAGGCTTGATAGAAGATATGGGATTGGAAGAACTAAACAGATACAAGGCCTTAACCCATTTCCACCTGTAAACGCCCAACTGGATACTCTGCCTAACACCCAACAATTTCACCATCTATACATCAACATATGATGCAGCCGCTTCACAGCTTAACACCCTTTATCATATCACCTTATCGACCAGAAACTCAACTCATCCTCATCTTCTCTAACTCTACAGAACTAGCAAGACCCCCTTATCCCTCCATTGATCCATCACCCTCCATTACTCAATCTCCCCCACCACTCTATACACAACCACCACCATCATAATCGCCCTCATTTCATAATTAGCTCTCTCTCTATCTCTCCTAATCTTATCTTATCCTTAACAGTAAACCTAGAAGCTAGGTTTGGGAGAGACAGAGTTAGGGTTATCCTCAACAGCTGGAGAAACATCAATTTAATGGATTTCAGAGAAGAATTGAAGAATGGAACTGTCAGATAGGTGAGCGGGTCTCTATTAATTTTCAATTTTAAGTTGAATTAAGAAAAATTGTTGTATAAATAGGTGTCAATTCTTTGTAATTAGACATCCACTCTAGTTGAAAAGGATCATTGTAGTGTTCATTATCATCTTTTGTTTACTATCTTGAGTAGAAATCAGTTAATAAAGAAGTTTGCATCCATGATTTTATCTCTAATCAAAATTCATATGTTACCATATTTTATCATGTGCTAATTTCATCAATTAGGGTTTCGATAAAGCCCTTAATCTGATGCTAGGTTATTTCTGTTATGATTATTATCTTGTTGTGCTGAATCGATTTAGAAAGGGTTTAATGATCTTAGTGATCAAATTAATCTATGATTAGTTGTATTGTAAGAAGATAGCTAATACTAGGGACTAGTTAGTTAGCTTAGTTGACATTTAGTCGTCCATTTGAGATTACCATTTAGTCGTCCATTTGAGATTACCCTGGATAAACGGTAAACTTGCATCTTCAACAGTGTTAATTATAAAGGACAAGAGCAATAGTGATACTGTATTGACTTAGCATATGATTCAACATCATCTTCAATGGTGGATTCAACAGTCCTAGTACCCTTCATCTGATTGTTTTCAGCTTTATCTGCATTCATATAAAATTAGTTCAATAAGACATTGAGTTCAAATTTACATCGACCAGGTTCCTAAGGATCAGCCTGTATTTTCAGTATATACAATAGGCACCGTGCACTTGCAGTAATTGTAGGTATTGTTTAAGAACTACCAAGTTTTGGATACCCCCAAACTGTTTGGGCTCAAATGAAACAAAATTAAGAAAATCCTAACTATACCACTCGTCGTTGGTCTCTCGGTGCATTTAGCGAATGCAATAAGCCTTTAAACCCTAAGTATACCTAGTAGATTGGTTGTAGTCTCGTGAAGGTTTGCTTAAACACACCCATAAAGTTCTAGGTCAAAGAGCAAGATCTTCTTTTATAAAGTGTATCACATACATTTCAGTTTAAGCTCACAACAAATGGATACGTCAAACTAGCTTTCAAAGGCAAAAACCGTAACCTCGAAACAACTAAGAATGTAAAGCGTATCCACGCATGTATAGAGAATGATCAGAAGGTAGGACTGCCAATTGCTAAGAGATAGTTTTTAGGCTAAGAAACGAATTCAAGCCAAGCTAGCTGTCCAGATTTACGAAAATTGTGAATGTTCACCTTAGAATTGGTGATATTTCAGCTTACCCGCATTGTACATCGAGGGCATACACCCTTCCTTGATTATTACAAGACTATTTACAACATATAACAAGACATGTCTCTTTATTTACACTGACTACTTCTTTTGAGGCAAGAGAGAAACATTTACTTTTTTATTGAAATAAAAGTTGATAATAATGCAATGATCAATGAGTATTCTTTAAAAAAAAAATTCTTCTTCTTCTTCTTTTTTTTTTTTTTTAAACAAGAATAATAACATGATAGTAATATGAGATAACACTTTTGACTTATAAACAAAAAGAAAAATTACATGATACTTAGCAAGAGGTAGCCCTTTTCGAAGTACCCGATCAAATTCAATGGTTGTTTTTCTTAATGTATCCTCCAACTTCTATCATAACCAATGAAAGAACAAGCTGGTCAAATCTCATTCAGTATTCTAGATGATTTGCAGTCTACTTAACCGATGAAACACTATACACACATGGTAGATCATGCATGTGCATGTGAATTTTGCTAGAATCAGTGGTGCCTTACCATCTATATTAAGAATCTTAATATATTATATATGCAGACACCACAAATCAAGGTAGATGAACTCACTTTTGTTAGAGCATAGCTCGGTTGAACTCACCAAGTGTTGGTATGTTAAGTTTGGTTGTCATATTTTAGTATCAAAACTCATCTAGAGTCGCTTGATTAAATACTACAGTCAACTTTGTTTAGGTAAGACTAGAATGTCTAGGAATGTTGAGACATACACGTATTACTCTGAAGACCCGAAGAATGTGAAGAAGTAACTAACTACAACAACGACATCATCCATCCACTTGAGGTTAGTAATATTGACTTGAACTTGTTTCATTCCTAACGAGATCTTCGAGTCGCACATATTGAAAACATAACATGTGAAGTCAGATATATTGTACATATTGTATATAATACTCTGGTGAGAGACATGATCATAATAGTATGGTCATAGTATTAAGGAATGATATTACTTGAAAGTATAACGCTTATCTTTTGAACTTGTAGATATGACATCACATAATCTTGTATATAGTTTTATGATTAAGTGTATGGGTTAATGGTGAAGATTTCATCCTAGGATACAATGTTTTACATTTGTTTAAAGGAAGTACATTCATGAACTTGTTTCATGATTCGAAAGGGAAATCAATAGATTTATTGGTTCCGCTATTCATTGCATATTCTTTGAATGACCAATATCTCGCGGAGTTGGTAGAACCGATCTTAACTCAGTTATGTATCTTGGTATAACCGATCACAATACATTAGACTTATGATCTGGCATGACCGGTCATGATAATTGGTGTAAGATCCTAAGTAATCACCATGAGATGGTATGATCGATCCTTGTAATTGGTGTGACCACCTCGTAATTGTGACCGATCACAAGTGGTTGTGTGACCAATCCTTGTAATTGGTATGATCGATCCTCTCGATCGGGGTGTGATCGATCACAAGTAGGTACCATGTTTAGGGTAGAACCTATCCTAGTGATTGGTATAACCGATCCCAACCCATGTATGTGACTTAAAGGACCGATCACAACTAAACATTGTGACTTGTATGACTGATCACATATTAGACTTTGAAGTCTAGTATAACCATTGTAAACTTATTTGGAAGTGTGGTAGCATCGATTCCAAGATGCAAATCCATGTAAATACTAATAAGGATTTGCAAATGAAAAGATGTCAACATACTTTGAGCACAGCAAGTAAATCTTATCATTTATTATTCAAAGATATTCCTTGGTACTCAAGGTGATCCTATGTCGAAAATAAATTAAGAATCTTTTAATTAAGGTTTTTGATTTTATATGCTTTAATTACTATGTAATTAATGCATAGCTACTAGATAACAAAAAATTAGTAATGTGCATTTACTAATTGGAGATTTTCTATGAGATATTTGGAAATATTGGACAAGCATTTATTGGAATTAGGAAAACCGAATTTGGGCATTCATTGCGTATCTTGAGAATATTTTCGGTTTTGGAAATTCCTTGGTGTCCAAAAATCCTTGGTCTATAAATATTTAAGTTTGCATTTCTAGAAAACTATCCTAAGAACCAGGCAAACTTCATTTCTTGTTGTTTCTGGTGGAGCCGTCTATTTAGAGGGGAAAGTATCCTAATTTGGTGAAATCTCTTACGACCGCTAATTTAAAGACTTCTGTGAGATCAAAAAGCTCTACGAGTACCGTTGGTGGGAAACTAGATAATTGCAGTGTTATTAGTTTTCGATTTGATTTGATTGACTAACGGTTGTTGAAACTTTGATTGCACCTAGTTTGTTTATTCTTGAGAATCTTCTTTTCTGATATAAGATTCATTCAGACTAGATCAAAGTATCGACGGGATCTTTAGAACTGTTGTTAGATCTAAAGACATCTTTGTGATAATCCATTGTTAACATACTCGTTGTGCGTGATTGATCACAAGAGATTCAAGTGGTGTTGTGCGGGTATTTGAAGGCAATAGAAGATTTGAAGACTTTAAAAGAATTCTTATTAGTTTTCAGATCTTGTCGATTTAGTGCACAAACCTTGATCGGCTTGATCCAACTATAATCAGATCCGATTGATTAGTTGTGTGAGATTGACATTCTCTATGTTTCTATTTGAGATCAATATTTATTGAGTGCGAATCTATACTTGACTATATCGGTAGTTATTGGATAGATTTATCTAACCATACAAAAGAGTTTATTAGATTAAACATAAGAGCCTTTGTCAACAACTCATCATAATCTTGTAGCAAGATTGGATTAGAGTGGTTACCAAACAGATTCTTCCTTTGATTTTTGGAATATGATCCAAAGGACTTGCTATTCACATGCGTGACTAGTGTAGTATGATAAGAGAAGAAAGCAATACGGAGATTGCTGGTGTTGAGAAGAGAAGAAAAGGATGAGAAAACAGAAAGAATAATAAGGTTTAGAGATGAAAAGGAACGTAATAAGCTTGTTTATATAGGCATGAAAAGAACCTAAAAATAATAAAACTCTAAAAGAAGAAATAAGGAAACTCAAAAGAAGAAGTTCTAAACTTGATAAACAAGTAAACCAGCAGATCTGATAATGAATCAACTGATTGATATCACAAAGGGATCAAGTTTGTAAAAGTTGATACATAAAGATAAAGGATCAACTGTCAAGTGTTGATACGATTAACTGGATCAACTGGGACGGTTGATACATTGAGAATAGGTAGATGTTTACATCGGTGACTCTAGAAGTTGAGCGCGGTGGATGCGAGGGAACTAAGTAGGCTAGGGTAGTCTCGCGGGTCTCAACTATAAAGTTGGTTTAGATTTTGTATAGCGCTTAATTTCGAGAGTATTCATCTTGGACTAGGTCCACAGGTTTTTTCTCGCATTTGCGGTTTTCTCGTTAACA